>PISX010011106.1:0-67022 GCA_004024625.1 Mellivora capensis
AGGATACAGCTAAGAAAGAAAGAAAAGAGAACCCGCGTTCTCCTGGAGTTTACCTTAAGTGTTTTTATTTCATAGACTCATTCTATAGTGTATGAAACAAATGATGTATTTATTGTATCAAATAAATGATGTCTCATCCAAAATGCTAGCAACACTTCACGACTATTCCTGGGGGCCAGGCTCCGACCTGGCCACTACGCATCCACTGGCACACCGAGTCCACACACGGCGACTCCCCAAGGCAGAAACTATTTTGCAGAAAATGACGACCCCGCATGTGGGATTCACTTGCTTAAAGTTCCACAGTTGGGAAGTAGCAGCAGTTTAAAGTGTTTAAGGCCACCATCTGGCCTCCTTAACCCTCCACCCACTGCCTCTCACGATAACAGTCTGCAATGTTACTAGTAGGCATTCCTGATTATTTTGCTTCTATTGATTTAAGTATTACATTGGTAATTTGTTACCAATTTAATTACAATGGTAATTTAATTACCAATGTAATTACAATTGGTAATACAGGATTAAGTATTACATTGGTACTTGTTTTTAAAGAACAACTTTCTGTTTATAAACTGCACATATCGCAAGTAACAAATCCTACATACGCCAGAAATACATGCAGGCCATGAGAGTGCTTAAAAATAAACACAAAATCACGGTTCTTAAGTCTGATTCTGAATCTGGTATTTATAAATAATTACACTTAAAGGGCTCTCTCACCTTAGTGCCAGCTTTTACTGTATCTATAGAATTAAATGCCATTTATTTTGGAGTGTGTGCGGAATCCTGAGGCCAAGCGAAGGGACCACTGGGATTGTTAGTCCAAACCATTTCAGGGATGAGAAACTGAGATCGAGAGAGGTTTTTTAAGGTCACACTTGAGAGCTTTGTCTCATGTAGGGACTTCCCACTTGTTCTTTAAAAAAGTTTGAGAATTAATGGACCAAGATACAGTTTGTAGAGAAAGCAAAAGATAAGACAGCTATAAAATTCTCTCTCTGGTAATTTCCAGAAGGTTTAATATGAATACGGTGACTTAGGGAAGTCAATGCCAATATTTCCTATCCAACTCTTGGGACATTTTAATGAAAGATTTAACTTTTCTTCAAAACAGAGAATGTTACTTTCAGATACGGCATAGATGAGGCCTGAGCAAGGGAAAGTGGCAGCACTGTATCAGGCATTAAACTTGGTGTCAAACAGAGCTATCCTTGAATCTTGATTTTGTCTCATAGTAACTTGGAAATCTTGGGTAATTTTTTTTTTTTTTTCCTGAGCCTTAGCTTTCCCATCTGTAAAACAGAGAGATGAATGTCTATTACTTAGGTTGTTGTATAAATCAAATAGGATAATGCATTTTAAATACTAAAACAATAAAAACACACAAAAGTTGAGTTTCAGTAGCTTCTGTGGTTAAAAAAGGGAAATAACTGGCTTACAAAAAGTAGACATCACCTTGATGCCACCTGCTACACTTCTAGGCTTACCTGTACCAGTGGTCCTTCCTGCCCTGAATCTCTCAAATTTTAGTAAAAGTATCCCTCAGCAGCTTACTAGAACTTTCTTCTAGACTATGGCAAAAAAGACAGATAAAATCTTTGATAATGCAAAGTCTTTTTAAGCTTAAAAAATATTTCACTGCCTGGCTTAAAATAACATTTTTAGCATCACGTGCACCTTTCGTCTCCTTGCATTTCACGTTCAAGTCATGCCATCTGTTGTTCCTTGAAAATGCCGTTCCATACTTCACGTGCCATTTCCTTTGTCTCAAATGGCTCTTTTCTTCTGTTCATTTGCCAAACTCTTGCCTGTCCTCTTGTACTAACAAAGCTCCTAAGAGGCAGGATCCATGCCTGCAACATAGAGTGTATGAGGGCCAGGCATATGTTTGCTCCAGGAACGAATGAGGAGGATGGTCAAGCAGGGCAAGGCCGTTTTTGTTTTAATTAGATTCATAATAATGTAAGGGAAATTGTGCCGCTGTAAAATGGCTCTCTACCAAAGAAAGAAACACAGACTCAGAAAATCCAACGGCTGATGGATTATTATTGTTCAACTGTGAATTATATTTTCATGAAGGATCAAATGTGAAGGACAATCCTTATTTGCATATGTTTTGATCATTATAGCTCTAATATACTGTGTGTCAAAAAATTTTAAATCTAAAGTTAATATTTTTAATGTGAAAACTAGACAGATCTAACACTAGCCAAACATTTTAACCATCAGTAAAGTACATTACATGGCACATAGTTGGCACTATTAATATAGTTTCAAAATAATACTACATGGTACTCAGTGGAAGATAATATATTCAAAATCTATCTTAAAATATTTATATCAGAATATCACAAGTCATAAAAATTATCTATGGTTACAATGATAAGACTGGAAATTGCTAATTTTTCGTATCTTTTTGTCTCCAGTAAGGTTCCCTGACACTGAAATTTATTACTTAGCTCATTAGTACCTCTAGTATGAATTTTCTCCTAGAGCTAAAACAATAAAGCCGGGGCGCCTGGGTGGCTCAGTCGGTTAAGCATCTGACTTGTCTTGGCTCAGGTCATGATCTCGGGATCCTGACTAGAGCCCCAGGCCGGCCCCTGCACCCGGCACGGAGTCAGCTTCAGCTTCTTTCCTCTTCCTCCCCCTCTGCCCCTCCCCCGACTCACGTTCACTTTCTTTCTCTAAAATAAACAAATAAAATCTTAAAAATAACTAAAACTGTTCATAAAATGATCATCTGAAACCAGGAATAAAAATAATTTTTCATTATCCATTTGTCAATAGGAAATGGTTAGTTTGTGAATTAAAAAAAAAAAACAACAAATTGGAAAATGACCCAAAAAATGCCAAATTATTCAAAACCCAAACTCTTCTTCAAAGTTCATGTCTTATCTCCTTTCTGAGATTCTCCCTACCATTGGATCAATCATTCCTTTCTAAATGATTACTACGCATCATGCATTTTGGTCTATTCCACATATGTTGTTTTCACTCTCCTAGAGGACTATGAGCTCTTCCTCAAGGAGAAGAGAATGTCTTATAACGATTCCTTCCTAACCCCACTGTGCTGGAAACACAGTGAATACACAGTAAATATTTGGTGGTTCCTATTTGTTAACAAGGGCCAAATGGGAAACTGCGACCACAATAACTGAGATTGTTTTGTACTATTATTTGTCGTTAAGGAAAACCCCCAAGGCGAGTGTGAGTTCGAGGAGGAACACAACGGAGAGTCTTGTGAGGGGAGCCAAGAAAGAAGAATAGCATCAGGGACTAATTCATCATTTGAAAAATAGATTGTCTCCTGTTCCCTAGGCAGTCTGCTCCAGAGCATAGATGAGCTACAGTAACCAGATTGGTTCATTAAAATATGGTCCCTTTAGTTCACCATGACTCATCTTTATGACGAAGCTGTGATTCTGGGAACTGAATGTGCTACTTTTGCTACCTCTCATGACACACACAAAAATAACATAAAACTTAATTTTTAATGACTTCATACTCAGTTTACTGCCACTGTATATAGCTCAACCTCTGCATGGACCCAACACGTAATAAAATTTGGTACAAAGAAATGTCATAGGAGTCCCTTTGAACAGTGGCCTACTCTAACTGCTTGGTATTGAAAGTTTGTAGATCTGCCTCAAGGAAATGCGATAGATCATTAAAAAACCTTTCCCCATCCTTCAACATCCCCCACTTCATTGCCCAACTCCACTAAAGATCACTGCCATGTTAACATGATTATTGTTTCTTTTTCACATCTATATCCCCAGAATAAGTGCCTGATCCATAAAATGTTGAATTAATGAATAAAAGTCATTTGCCAGATCAGTTCTAGACCTGAAAGTCTAAACCAAGGACTTGAACTTCAGTTTTTTCTGAGACCAGAGCTAACGATGTAAAGTAACAGGGGCAGTGAGAATTAAGGTTCACCATTCGCTTCAGCAATGAGACAGAAAGACTTTATGGTTGCCAGGTTTAGTACGCTGAGGAAAATTTACATTGTGATATTACTGCCTAGGAAGGGGGCACCTTGTTGGAACTGCCTTCTAAAATTTTAAGAGTCTTCAACCTCTGAGATGGGCCAACTATGTGTTCTCTGTGTGTGGGGGAGAGACAGGGAGGAGATTTCTTTCACAAGGAGCCTGGTTTCAAAGTCACTGCAGAGCCTGAAATTTGAGTCTCTGGAGGAATCATATTGATGGTGTATATGACCATTTGGTTTAGTTCAAATGTTGTGCATTTTATTGAATACATTCATATAATATCTATATTATAAGATCTAGTATTAGAGATTCAAATACCACATTTTATAAGAATAGTTGAAAAGTCCATTAAATGTCATTAGAAAACTTTTCTTCTGACACAATTCTGGACTAAGAAGTTGTTTGGGAGAAAAATAAATAAATTGAAAATATTCATTAAGAAAAGAACCAGCACCATCACATGCTACCTACAAAACCACAAAACCACCACCACAACAACACAATAAAGCAACTGGAAAGTGACCCAAAGATCTGAATATTAAAACTCACGGGCAGGGACAGAGCCAAGTTTCTGTAGAGCCTGAGCATGTCCCATTTAGTGGAACTTCTTTAGAGACAAAACAGAACAATATTACAGACATGCAGTTACGGACGGAGGACGGGAGGCCTGGAAGTTGAAGCTGCACCCATCTCACGACCTAAGAGCCTCTGCACATTGCCATGGTCCGTCGGCTCATGCAGGACTGACGGGGTTCATAGAATAGCTTTTTCAGGTAAATTCAAGTCAGGAAAAATAAGATACATGGAAAAAGAAATGTGGGAAGAATAAGGAAAAAGGCATTGTAGCAGCAATGATGCCGTGGTAATTAAGCATTGAAGCGGGAACAATACACAGTAGTAATTCTGACAGCCAAAGAAAGTCTATTTTGAGGGGAGGTGGAAAAAAAGAGCTTTGCTTTGTGGGAGCCAAAGAGCTATTTAAATCTGAGAATCCAGTTTAGGGCCATCACTCTGTCATGCTAAAGGCTTACCCAACACAGGACAGCTATTTTATTGCTAGAAAATTGCTAGACAATTGGAGAGCTCGCCCGGAGGAAAGCAGAGCCAATGCCCAGGAACATTTTCCGCCTTCCAGTCCCCACTTCCCATTTCACCTCACACTCCTCTCTGCTCCTTCTCCTGTCCTGCCACTTCCACACCACGGTTTCCACACTGATTCTACCTATGAAATAGCACATGTTTTGGGATAAAAATTACATGACAGAAGTGATTACATAGGTAAAGTCCAACCACATGCAAGCATTGGACACTTTCAAGTTCAAAGACTTCCACATTTATCATGCTTAATGTAAGCAATTAGCCAAGTGGCCTGAGTGAGAAAGCATCTGAGAGTCACACATTCAGACTAGTTTGGAGACCGCTGTGCCCTCCTGATGAAGAAGGCAGGCTCTGGAGCCCTTCTACCCCCAGCACTCTCAGTGGGGGATTGCCCAGACCGTGAGCTCGTTGTGGGTAGAATCCAGTCTTGTTCATTTTTATCTTTTAATCTCGGGTCTCTCATTCAGTGTGGCATTAATGGGTGCTCAATAAAGTGTAAGAAATGAACGTTTCCTGTGAACACATTCAATGCCAGGAGAGAAGAAAAAACTACATTCGGCACGAGACACTCAAGGTACACCATATTAGAAATTTTAGAAAATTACAGAGTACTTTGAAGGGTGCTGACAACTCAAAGGTCATAAAAACCTTGAGGGATAAAAAATAACGGGAGGTCGCTCCAGGCCCTGCGTCCTTACTGGTTTGGGCAAGAGTCAGCTAATAGTGATCCCAGGGTCTCTCAGATAATATTTCACACCAATTTAGTAAGAAAGGGAAATAGCCCAAAAGTAAACTTATTTAAGAGACGTTTACGTGGAAAAACACGCTGAAGCGTGTAAGCTGTGTCCAGTCCACCCTATGTCCATCGCTACTTCATCTGTGACCTGCTGCGTTTATGTTGACCCGGAGTCACGAACCAACAGAAACCCCTGAAACCGGGGGCCGAGTCTGTTATTTACGGAGGAAAGTCACTTGATGACGCAACGCCAAGCAAGAAATCTTTCAACATGTTTTAAAGGTTTCACGTTTCAGCCCTCTGAGAACATCCAACCACAAAATACAGTCTCATTAACCAAAGCCACCTAAACTTTTATTGGAGTCGAGATTCCCAACTTCAGCAAACTTTAACTTTTCAACCGGAGCGAATCACTTTTTATCCCAATCCGTAATCTTCGTTGGCTTGAGAATTAAAACATCTCCACCCTAAGCGCACAAACCTCCAAGGTTCACTGTTCACCAACCCACGGGATAGGCAAGGTGTGAGCTCCCCCTACTGGTACAAGGCTGGTCCCACGCCATGAACCGGGTTAAGGGGCCTGCCAGGTCCGGGGAAAGACAGAATTGCTAAATGTCCAAGAGGAGGAGCTAAACAAGTTAAAAAACAAAAAACCAAAAACCCAACAAAACGGAAAAACAACTATACTCATTCTAAAATAATCTCTGTGAAAGAAATGTGCAAATACTGACAGCTGCTTCAAGTCCTCACCCAAGACTGGACCGGGTTAGGAGCGCGAATTCAAGGACTGTCACTCTCAGGGTGCTCTGGTGTCCCTCATCTGCTTTCCGAAATGTCAGTAGCAGAGATGCCTTGTTATTTGTTCGTTTGTTTGAAGACTTTATTTATTTTGCTGAGAGAGCGAGCAAGAGGGCACAACCAGGCAGAGCAGCAGCGGGAGAGGGAGAAGCAGGCTCCCTCCCTCCGCTGAGCGGGGCGGACCTGGGGTTCCATCCAAGATCATGGCCTGAGCTGAAGGCAGCCGCTTGGCCTGCTGAGCCACCCGGGCGCCCCCAACAAGCAGGGTTTAACTGCAGTGGCGTTTCTATATCCCTCTAACGGCACACGTGAGCGGCTACAGGCTTTAGAGAAAAATGGGGTAGCACCATGAAGTTCAACAAAGTCTACCTAATACTGCCAATATTTCTAATACACAGCTGTGCAAACTGGGAAACTCAAGGGGGAAGTCCTAAGTTTTATATTTCAAGCCACTCAAATGCGTCGTCTCCAGAGGGAAAAAAATCCAATGGGAGAGTCACAGCAAATACAGGTAAAAGTGCTATTGTGGGGACGTCGGCACTAACAAAGCAGGAAAACTGTCCCAAAGGTGCTGCTAGTGATAAGCGGCTGCAGAAAAAATATAATGAAAGAAACGGAACTCCCACTCTTTGAGTCAGCAGAAGGGAGCTGTTTCATGATATTTGCTATATTCGTAAGGCTGCAATTTGATTATATTGGATTCTGTTATCACAATCTGTTACATATCCTACATAGAATATAAATACGTAAAGCCATTTAAAGGCCAAATTATAGAGCTGTCTATTTTTAAATTTTACCTTTTACTGCCATACCACTGGTGATGCTTAAGTGGTATAAATTAAAAATGGTAAAAACAAAACAAAAACATTAATATGTGACAGCTTCATTTGAAAAACCCGTTTGAGATCCCAAAAGTACATCAATCTGTTTCCCTCGTGAAGTCGGAGAAAACTGCCTTAAATGAGTATAATAGGCCCAATACATGGGCTTATTTTTCATTATTTATTTATTTTTTTAGTGATACTTCTTATGAAATATTTTCACGTCCTGAAGGTAAACTCCGTACTCATTCATGCTGAATGTGAATGGAGGACTTGAGGACTACAAAGTGAGGTAATGAGACCATCGGTTCCCTCCCTTCTCCAGATCCTTCTTTACACAGGAATACAACATTTTTGCTCCTACCCCTGGTAGTACGGAAAGGAATGAAAAGTGATTGGAGTAGATGTGGGGCAGCAGTATGACTGTCATCTTCTCACGTCTTTGCTGCCACTCCCCTGGTCAGGTCAAGGTCATCTTTACTTGTCCTTCCACAATAATCTTTTTCACCGGTTTCTTACCTCATCTCTTATCTCATCAACAACATAATCTCCATACGGCAGAGAACAGCCTTTTAAAAATAAGGCAGATTATATTACTCCCTTTCTCAGGCTTCCCCTGGCACTTGAGTAAAATCCAGTTCCTTACCGCTCTCTACTTCTACCACTCTCCTGCTCAATCACTGTGCTCAAGCTATACTTAGTTTCTTTCTGTTTCTGGATTGCACTAAGATCTCCCTTGGAGCATCGACATTCTCTCCCTCTTTGCTCCAAATGCCCGGCCTCTGGATCTTAGAGCACCTTTCTTTTCCATAATTCAGGAGTTCAGTGCAAATCTCTCTCTTCCCACACAACCCAATCACTGTGTATTACATCCCTTTGTTTTACTTTATTAAAAAGAATGAAATGTTCTTATCTATTTATTTGCTTACTTTATGTCTCTTTCTTCTCTTTAGAATTAAGCTTCTTGTTAACAGGGACGCTTTCTGTATTTCAAGCATCTACAAGTCAGCTGGCACGAAGTCTAATTATGCTAGCATTATGCTATCTTATCAATACCAAGAGAATATATGGTGTAACATAGGGATAAGTACTATAATATCAAAAGACATGTGGAACAAATGCTTTCAATAAAAAAAAATTGTGTGTGTGCATGCCCATGTGCACACTCACATGCCTAAGGGACTAATGAGCCAACGTCCCATCACACGAAACAAATAGCATGGCTGTTCCTCTCATCAATGCAAAATTCCTACTTAACGGCAACACTTGCCTTTCAATCAAATTAATAAATGTTTAATATATTTCCACATAAAGGACTGCGATTTTTAAATTTAAATCCCAGACTTACAGGGCAGACTACACACGAAACAACGGGTGTGTGGGAAAGACTGGACTCCAGGGGCTTGACTTTAAACCCTGGCTGTGCCACTAACTACATGGCCCTTGACAAGTAACTCAGTCTTTGCGTCTTTTATTTTCTTCATCAGAAAAATAGAGATGCTGTATCTTTCTTGAAGAGTTATAGCAGGTATTTACTGTATGGTTGTGAGATACCCGACACAGAGGAGGCATTCATTATAAGTTTCTTAATAAAAACACGAATTAGTCTTTGGAGTGTTAAACACTGGGCTTATCAATTACTGGGGAAGATTAGCTAGATGAGTGTTAGTGGCTCATGTAATTATATATACATACATATTTGTAAATTAGCAGTGATGTGTCTTTATCATGTTTCTGTAATTACTCAATTTGAAAGCAGCATACCTAAAACTAATGCTCTACTTGAAGCATTTTCCATCTCTTCCTTATCATTCCCAGTAAGCGCAGGGAGTAGTATGCAACTACAGCATTTTTCTTGGCCTTGTTCCAGGCATAAAAAAATTAGAAACTTTGTCAAGAAATGCTCCCTCAGCATTATCAGTAAATACAGTGTGCTAGAAATGTCAATAATAGTACTTTTTAATTCTCAGCTATTTAGAGCTAAAAACCACTTAGAAAAAGTTAGAAAAACATCTTTGGATTCAGAAGAAAAATAAAAGCCTTTGTCGAACCAAATATATCACTATACATAATGGAGTCCCTTTCATAAATTCATTAAGCCAATGATTTGGAATTCAAAGTATGAATCATAGATTATGAATTCCTTTGATTTTTTTAAAGAATTTTTTTTTCATTTGAGAGAGAGAGAGAGGAAGAGACAGCATAAGCAGGGGGAAGGGCAGAGGAGAGGGAGAAGCAGCCTCCCTGCTAAGCTGGGAGCCCGATGTGGGCTCCATGTGAGGACAAGATTGATGGCCTGAGCTGAAGTCAGGTGCTTAACCCACTGAGCCACCCAGGTGCCCCTCCTTTGATTTTTAATATCTTTTTTGTTATTTATTTATTTAAAGAGTGTGTGCATGCATGAATGGGGGTGGGGGGAGACCAGAGGGAAAGGGGGGAGAATCTAAACCAGGCTTCACCCTTAGCAGGGATCCCATGGGGGGGCTGTACCCAACCCTAAGATCATGACCTGAGCCGAAATAGAGTCTGATGCTTAACTCACAGAGCCACCCAGGCTCACCTGATTTTTAATATCTTTGCTCAAGAAATGTGTTTCATGGTCAGGTATTCTTGAAAAGCACTGTTTTAACAAAATGTCATGTGCTTCTTACTGGAAGATTTTTTAGTCTTTCACATGTGGCTAAGGTAAGCAATGGCTTGTTTTCGCAGAAGTGAGGAGTTTGCTGAATTTTCTGTGCTAAAACTGGAAAAGTCTTGGGCAAATGGAAACAAGTTGGTCATCCTATATGTCACTCTTCAAAAGGGGTGAAAATATACAGCATTTCCCAATCTCACTTACCTGGATACCCTCTGGTATAATGGCATGTTGAACCCTTCGAGTTCCACAGAACACATTTTCAAAAGTGCCGGGGAGGGGAAGGTTGTCAGCGCTCTTACTCAGCGGTATTAAACAATGATTTCAATCTCTGTCCTGTCTGGCAAGAATGAAATCGGTTTTTTCCTAATAAAATATGTCCTGGCAGCATTAAATGCTATTTTAGGTGGTAGGGAAAATGTGTGTGTATGGTAGAATTAAGAAGAACATCTATATCTGGGACACATTTTTCTTGGTTTTCTAAAAACAAATGCATTAATGGTATAGAAACAACTGAGAGGGGAAGTGTATTTAATGAGTAAATATTATATGGGCTAATAAAGGACAGAAATGTTAAGAGTTAGAACATAACAAAAACAATAGTCTACCCAAGCCTGATGCTACTTAAAATCCCACGTTTTGTTTCCTACTTGGACACTAAAACTCTATTTCTAAAAAACATTAAACATCACTGTTTTCTCCTTTCTTCTGACATTTTGCATTGAAACTCCTTTTCTCTCTCGTCAGACTGCTCTCCTATCTTGTTTCTCCAAACTCTTCTTTTTATCTCCCACAAATATCTTCTTTTATATCTGAGCACAGCGTTACCACATTGCTCCGATTTCACTTACAGGGGGAAAGAGATGGGATGGAAAACGGTGGGCTGAGAGCCGTACTCGGGACACAGAATCGCTCTCTCCTCATTTCTTAAGGAATGATGTCTCTTCTGGCATTTCTAATGCCTAATCCAAGTAAGTTGAGGGCACACTCAGCACTTACTGGGGAGGAGAAGAGTGGACTCTGTATTCACATATGCGTCCGCTAATTGCTATTGTATGAGTTGATATCATTGCCCTGTCAGTTCCTTTATCCGTCCACTATTTTATCCAATATTTATCAAGGACCTACTACATGCCAGGCACAGTTCTATGGAACTCTGCTGGTAGCATCTTTATCCTCTAAAATCATTGCTCTAGAAGGCCCATGGCATCACACGGGGGGGCTCCACATTCCTCTCCCTTAGACTGTTCCGAATTTCATAACAGCTGGAGTTCATGGGGTTCTGCTCCTTTATTTCATGAGGTCAAGACAGTTTCTGGATGGAAGGAACTGGTATCCAGTGTTTTATTTTGCAAGTAATATTCTTTGATGCTAAAGTACATTTTACGTGGGGTAAATCATTGTAATTCCTTGAAAACTTAGAAAAGATAGTTTTTTTTTCACTGGTTCAATGTCAAATAAATGAAGGCTTCAAATGGATTTCCAATTGATTCTATTCTCTGGCCAGAGTCATTCGGTATTTTAATAAGTAATTCGGATGTGAAATAAAGTATTCACATAGGGTAAAATTACCTCAATTACCTACAAACTAACTAACTACAATCTTAAAATAACTTCAATTTTTTTTTTCTCCGCACACCACTTTTAGGAGAATCACAAGTGAGCAAGTTGATATACTAGTATCAGATCATTCTTTTCACAAAATAAAGAAAAGATGAAGGAAAAAAACCTTTCAGATTAAGCTTGCAGCCTATTTTGGCTAGACTCCTCTGTGATTATCTTTATTTTCTTGGGGTCTTGGATATATAAGTGGGGGCTCATTTTTGAAGCTTGTTTAGGTTTGTGAATATCATCTTCTTGCCTATCCTTGGTGGGATTAGTTATGCTCTGATATTTTTTGTTTGTTGTTTTTCAGTTCTCTTCTATGAAATTAAAATAGTTCTACAGTTATGTTAGCACACAAAGCTCTTCACATTCAACCTTTATTTCAGATTTCAAATAATTTAATCAGTAGCTTGTAATGTGAATGAAAACATTTTGAAATTCAAGCACACTTTTTTGCTGTTAGTGTCAGTGCCTTATTTCAGCTGAACAAACATTTAATGAGGTCCTACTAAGCACCAGGTCTTCTGGCCTGTGTATCAGGCATTAATCATAATTATCTCTAGGCAAATAGAGAAACAGATTATTTCAGTGAATTAGGTTGAGGATACAAGGTAGAATTGATGAGAGGTATTTAGACCAATGAGGGGACAGGAGGAAATCCTCCTGTAGAATATGGTCCCTGATTTAGTCTTGGAAGATTAATAATATTTAAGCAAAAGCATGGGAAGACTTTCAGGAAGAAGGAGAAGAGCACCAGCAAAGCAAAGAGGCATGAAATCAACTGCATTGCATCCCAAGAACTACTGTCGATGAAAAGGTGTGCTGCAGTGTCGAGACTGGGGTGAGGAAGAGGGACGATGAGGACGGAGAGGCAGGTACTGGAATAGTTCTGGAGGTCTCGGTTTCTCCTACTGGAAGACTGACTTTAATCCTAAGGATGATGGACAGTCATTGTTGGGGTGTAAGCAGGGAAATGATATGTTCAGGTAAGTGTTTCATAGAAGTCATTCTGACTGTGTGAGTGAGAAAAATTTTAGGACGACAAGACAAAGCAGGGAGACCTGTTAGGAGGCTTTTTTTCAACATTATAGATGAGGGATGACTAGGGACTGAAGTAGGGGAGTGGTAGATGGTCTGGAGATACACATTTGAGAACTACCCACAATGGAAAAATCCAGTGTGTACTAATTTATAGGATCAGACTGGCTTTCTAACTCTGCCACATCCTATTTCAAAGCACAGCTTGGCATACGGGAGCTCTCTTAGTGAAAGGCCAAGGGAGTTTCCTGAACCGATGCCTGAACATTGGACACTATGGACCTCAAAAGCAGTGAGAGTGTGAGCTTCCAGAGCATAGCCATTTCCTATCATCCCACCATTTAAGATGCAGTATAATAACTCTACAACTAATTCCCTTCTTTTTCTAAACTGCCAGCTGTGTTTCTCTTTAATTATATTTAAAAATAACACCTACTTTCAAAGACAACCACATTCAAGCTGCTATTATGGTTGTCTTTTGACTGAATAAAGTCTTCAACATTGTACACTCTCCAACCTTAAAATCTCAAAAAGCATCACGAAGCTCAAAGGTTTGAGGAAAGATAATGCTCTCTAGCTCAACATGTATTTTCACCAAGTTTCCATCCAATACCCTTTAAATCAATGCGTCAGAAATCCTACTTGCCAAAGGCCATGTTTTTCTGTTCGCCCTACGGTCTCTGGAGAGGACTGTCAGTGTATCTGGAAGATAGTGCTCACAAGATCATGAGAAATTTCTCAATCTTGCCAGGAACAAATATGGGTAGAGCACATCAATTTTACATAGAAGCCACCATAAAGATGGGTTTCTTTTTTAACTGATTTCATAATAATGATCTTTCTATTTGTGGCCTTTACCCAAAAAAAAGGTAGTAACAAAACAGTCACCTATTCAGCCAAACTATAGGATTAAGGAGTGAGAAAAGCATCTGGAAAAATGAGAAAATGGGGGAAAAGTTTGAGGTTATAAGAAATATTTAATTAGGAATAGATTCAGTTTAAATGATCCATCTGAAGAACAGACTCTTGGAAGCGTCAGACCTTATTTAAAACCCAGTTAGCTCCCCTTTTATTCTTCTCAAAGAGATCAGTAAGGAATACAAAACTGTAAGATTTTTCTGAACCAGTTCACTAACTGACAGGCTCTGGAATGATTCTTCTGGTTTGACTCACTGAACCAGGAGGCTAACATTATTTAAACATTGTTTTCTATTCATTTCTGGATTTGTTTTCTAATTCTAAAGCTATAACAACTGTGTAATTTACCAGAGAAAGTGAAACTGCTCTTGTTAAGTACACACTGAAAATCGTATGCTACAATCTGTATTGTACATTTAGTACAGTTAAAAAAAGCGCTATATTTTCAAATCCAAATTTGAAACCAATTCAGTGCAATTTGGCATGCACTGCGGCATACAGAGAAATTCCTATGTATTGGTAACAAGTGAAATTTTTTTGCTTGCTTAAAAACATCAAAACAGAAGAAGGACATCTTAAATAAAACCCCAAATAAAAAGTACCTTAAGAGAAAAAAATGGATTGGACTATGGTAAAACCTGTAACATCTGTTCAGTGAGGGCCGCAGACCTTGCCCTCAGATGGGTAGCAGACTGCTCTGTCTAGGATAAACAAGAGGTGTTCTAGAGAATCAACCACAAACTCCTGAGAATCAGCAATCACCAGACAAAAGACACTCTTTTCTTCCTCCCCTACATCAACACAGTGCACAGTCCACACAGATCTTGTAAAATCACCAGTCAGATCGCAAGGGTCTCTCCGCTCTGGACTCCCAGTGACTTCTAGTTCACTCACAGGAAGAGCTGAGGCTTGCGTGAAGGTCTACAGGGTCATCCCCACCTCTCCTCTCCTCTTCAGGCGCCCTCTCCCTCACTTTAGTCCAGCCAACACCCTTGGCTCACCCAGGGATGCTTCTGCATTTGCAGTGGTCCTAGAATGCCCTCCCTCTCCTCATCTGCAAGTTTTGCTCCCTCATTTCCTCCTTATCTTTGTCCAAGCCTTCCTGATCACCCTAAACTAATTAGCAGCTTCCCCCCATGCCCTTGCACACACAACTTTTCCTTATCCCACTTTTCCCTACTACAGAGAAGTCATTACCATATGACCATCTGTATTTTCCCTTGCTTATTGTTTACTGTTTGGTCTCTCCACAAGAAATAGGTTCTGTAAGAAGAGTTAGCAGAAATGCTGTTTTATTTTTTGTTTTAAATTTTACAGATTATAAAGGATGCCATGATACAACGTTCACATTTTCCCGTTCTCACCTACTGGGAGTGTTGTATGCAGACAGCTCATGGCTGAATCTCTCCCCAGGTCTAGTGTAACGAGGGCCACCTGGACCACGGCAACACCCCCTCCTGGGGTTTCCCACATCAGTGGTGGCCAGTGGTGAGATGTGAAGGCCAGCCCCATGGTTCTGGTTCAGCACCACCACTGGGGCCTCCCATCTTGAGAGCTCCATAGCAGCCTGGCGTGTTTTGTGTTAACCGCACCAGTTCAGCTTCTCCCTCCACGCAGTCGTACCTTCCATCCTTCCACAGACGCTTGTCTCGAAACCACTACTCAGTACACTCTGAATGCACAAATCTCAACCTCGAGGCCTACTTCCTGGGAAACCCGGACAAGATCAGGATTTTTAATTATTACTTGTTGCTGCTACACACACGATCATGCTTGCCCCTCCCACCACCAGCAATCTGAAATATGTGGAATTCCTTGCTTAGGAATGGGATTAGGCATGCAGGATGCAGGAAGAGACTAAATGGCCGTCATTGCGTGCCACGGGCTGAGGCGAATGATTAACTCACACAACAGATGACAACAAAAACCCGTAGTGGTTCCAGTACAGCACTGAGTGGACCAGATGATCTCAGAAATTAAAAAATGAGAGTGGAAGGGGGGCAAGGTGATGGGAGTGAAATCCCATGTGATTGTTGGTAAGATTTATGATTTATATAGACACAGAATATGGGGTCTGGTGTAGTGGCAAACAGCTGCTGCCAGAGGTAGGGTAACCCTGTGCCTCATCATTTCCTTCACTGTCGGAGTTCAGGGACTGACTTAGATAATTATCGTATTCATGGTTGCTGGGTTTGTGGTAAGCTGTTCATCCTTCATGGCCATCATTCACACATCCAAAGGCTATTGTGGACAAATAAATTAATGTTGTCATAGTGCTTTTTATAAACCATAGAGCGTTCTACAAATAGTTGTAAATGAGTATAGACATCCTTACAGATTTATCTAATCGTGCCCTGACATCAAGGGGAACCCTAATAAAATCTTTCCAACTATTTTGAGATAATCTCTTTCTAGGAAGCTCAAGTCCCCTTCGAGAAATTCTGCAGTGCTCAGAATCCTCATGGAAATTCCTCCTTGGACGCGTACTGAACCCTCCTGCCGTGAATGCATGCCGTTTCTTCCTTTTTGGTTTTCTGTGGAGGCAATATTCCTGCCGTTGTAGTTTCAAGAGTCATTACTTACTGTTCTGAAATTTTAAACATCGCTCCTTATCCTCGCCTGTCTGTGGACCTGCAGGTCCTCTGACAGCACACGGACTGCACCTCCCTGCAAGACGCAGGGCAAGCCACCCCCTCCCCCTCCCGCGGCTGGGTTTGTGGCGTCCTTTTACCATCTCAGAGCGACGCTTCACACCACGGACTTAAAAACAGCTGAGTAAAAGATTCAAACTGCCAATTAAACTCTTCAGAGAAATTATATTCTTAGAATACGTGAGAATAAAGAGCAAAGGTAATATAAATTATTTTAATTTCATTTTTAATTTTTTGGAGTTCAAAGTTCCTTGCATTAGTTTGTTATAATCATCTTTCCTATAACTAGATAGTATTCTCTTTTACTGATAAGATAAACGATTCTCCAAGGAGACGGAGAGTAAAGATCAAATAGGCATCCTTCAAGCCAATTAAAAATTTAGAATACATATCTTCTGATTCGTAATCCAAAGCCATTTCTATCATACTGCACACAATGATTGCGTTTCTTTTCCTAGATACACTTTAAAAAAACCCAAATAGATGATTCAGACAGAAGTCCGTAGCATCCATTTGACATTCTCAAGCAATCTTCTCAAGAAATTCAGAGAACTATTACTATTCTACTGGGGAGAAAGTTATTTTTCTTTTTAAGATGGTAGTCATGGGTGAAAACAAAGCATAGCCAAGTTGATAACAAAGGTTTCTTTCTCCTCTCTTTTCTCACTGTTTCCCCTCTTCTGTTTGCTTTTTGAATTCTTTCAATTTCATTATCCATTACGTGTTCCTCATTCATTCTATCTCTGTTTCATTACTCCACTGCAATACTGCTTTTCTTTGAGGTAAAGAGCAAGTGAAATGGATTGCAACCCAGGAAAATCAGGGATAAGATTTCAGTTGCAGTTCCGATGGCTCTATGCCCATCTTGAGGCAAAAGAGCGGGTCTCAGGGGCAGGGCAGCAAAAGCAAGGAGAGTTTCCACTTTCTCCCCACGTGCATTTCTCTGGAAGACCCTCAGACTTTGCGTACATGGTAGAATTTCTTTATCAAATCAGTGTTTCAGCTGAAGCTGCTTACAGCTGATGCCTGTCAGGCTTTGGCTGTCGTGGAGAAAATGCATGGTGGGGCACACTGTGCTTGCTAGATCCTGACCGTGAGAGTAAGGTAGAGAAGGTACAGACAGAGGTTAGGAAGGAGTGTGTACCCCAACATGGAAGAGAAAAGCTACTTAGCCTTATGTAAGAATATTTTATGGAAAGAATATTCAGTTTCTTGTTATTTACAGTATATTTAACATTACACTTCTGCAGGGGATTATTTTTCTTTTGATAATTAGAATCATAATTTTTCCCATGGTGTGCTGAGAAGAGAATTTACATGTAATCTCTTTGAGAGTAAAACACTGTGTCATGTTCGTTGATACTGCCGCAGAAATCTTACCACAATACTAGGTTATATTAGATTTGTCCAATTCAATGGAATTCCTGGATATCATCAAATTCAGATTAGAAAAATGGATTTTTAAAAAATAATTTTCAGGTTCTCAAACTTCTTACAATACTGTTTGCTACTTTTTAGCAAACCACATAATCAGAAATAGCAGCTTAGGGTCTAAAGTTTGTTGCAATGTAAACATCTCTTGCTTTGTCCAAAACGTATGTAAGGTAAATGTATTATTATAGACATCTGAGTAATACCATATACAGCTAATTTGCACAGGGCAATTTTGTAATAAATAAAAACATATCATAATTGGTTTCACATAGTGAAGTTAT
Organism: Mellivora capensis; assembly: GCA_004024625.1. NCBI lineage: Eukaryota > Metazoa > Chordata > Mammalia > Carnivora > Mustelidae > Mellivora > Mellivora capensis. The sequence goes on from PISX010011106.1 coordinate 18,011, forward strand.
CACAATTATCTGGATATTAAATATCAGTCTTTATATTAATAATGGATATAAAATTGATTTGTTACTATACACATCTGACAGTCATCTATTAAACAATAGTCTTAAAACTATGTGATTACATAATTTCTATAATAAGGGCCAGTGCTTCCTTTAACCTCATGAAATGAAAATATCCCCATGGTATCCATGCATTATACCTTAGAGACCTTTCATTTCCATAGATGTTATCACACAACTTCCCGTAAGATGTTATTAAAATTTAATTGTGGATTTTCCCATACCCATAGCAAGATAATACATTTGTAATTATTTTAATAGTTAAAATATACTTTTCACTTTACTGGACTTATTTTTTGTTTTTAAAATCTATCCAAAATCGAATCAATCCAGAAATACTTTTTAAAAGAGAGTAATGGAAAATATTCAGAGCTTTGTCTTCCTAATATGACGAAAAGACTGAGAGAAAAGCAGGGGTTAAAAATTATCCTTTAACCACCCACACACCCCTGGATTTTGAGAAGAGTTTCTTTAATACTTCTTTCTTACTGCAGTATTTGTTGCTTAAGGAAGTCTGTGGGTGGATAAGATGTTATTATCCCTCCCACACACACCCGTTTTCTTATTTACAACATTAAATCTCCATATATATTAGTACTTGAAACACCAACCCTTTTCTTTCAACTACATTCTGAAATTCTTTGGAATTTGGTCCACACATTACCTTCCTATAGGACACATTTCTAGTTAATTATAGTTTATCCTGATTTTTTTTCAAGTGTGAGTCTAATCCAAAAAGGATGTTTGAAGTGGACGTCTTCCCAACTTCTTGCCTGAAAACAGCAAGTCTTATGTTCAAAACTAATAATACAAAATTATTCTTCATATTAATGAGTTTCCTTAAGCACTAAGAAGATACAGTCAAGGACATGGGAAAAGCCAACCTTTAAGATTTGTATGCAATACAGACTACCTTTATAAGTGAACGCACATTTGTAGTTCATGCTGGAGACATAGTAAACATGTTTTACCTAAATGAAGTCAGCCTCTTGAACTGTTTCATCTAAATAAGTAGACCGATAGTTAAAAATTTTAAAAATCCCTATAAAATATGTATAATGTTATGAAACCTTTATATCCCTTCCTTATTGTAGTAAAAATGTTCCCTCAAATAAATGACAGATATGCTCTTGTGCAAATGGGTTAAATTTATTTTAAAGTGATCAGGTCTAATCTTCATTGCTAATATAAAATTTATTTAAAAAACAAGACAATTTTTAAAGAGTAAAAAATTTATGTATTTTGAAGTGATTTTGGATTTGGAATTTTAATGATAACATTTATAATAGCCACACATACAATGTGTTTTGCAAATAAATTTGTTCACTTCCCTATTCAGATCAATTCTTTCCAGTTGGGAATTATATTAACTTTTGTTAAAAGAAATTAGAAAAATAATCATTAACCACCCAAAGTGCTTGCAAAGATGCCCCAATTATTAACTAAATATACATTATTGAGAATATATCCTACAGAGGCCAGTTAGAACAATCACTAGCTAGGACTGATGTATTAACCAAACAATCATAGGTAATTTAATCACTTCTGGTTAATTCAAAGGAAACTGATTCCGGCTCCTCCGATACCGTGGAGAACATCTCTGTCAGAACACAGACATGAGTCCATCTTCTACACAAATACACTTTATGTACAATCCAATGGATATGCGAATCAGAATTCTGCAGCTTACTCTAGGTTTTTAGGTTACAGTTATTCAGGTTTTTTGGCATCTTGTAATAGAGTAAAAAATTAAAGAAAATTAAAATCATTACTATTTCAGAGCAATGTTAAGACAAAGACTAGAAAAAGTAATTTAGTTAAAAAAACTGGTCTCTGATTTAAAAAAATAGTTTATGCAGTAGGAGTAAATACTCATTATCACAACTTTCAGAACAACAACTATTTAAAAAGAGTACAACTGAGAATTAAATAGGTTATATGTTCTTTTCTTTTTCTAAGGCAATTATCATTAAGAGTTTTTTTTTTTCCTTTAAGTTACTCTAAAGTACCTATAATTGAAAGAAAAATAAAAAGTAAAAACAGGAGAAGAAAATAAGAAAAGGAAAGTGGCTTGCCATTTATATACAAAGTTCAAGTTATAAGCATCATATGCTTGACATCAAAATTATTTCCTAAAAAATTACCTTATTTAGATCACTGGAAAACATAATGAATCCCAAATTTCAGTATAGAGTGCAATATGGAAGAGTGAAGTTGATTTCATTTTCAATTGCGTGAGCTAATTACAATGAATGAAAGCTGGAAACCAGTGTCTGGTTAAACTATGACTTCTTAAAAAAACTATTAAATGAAGAAATGGTATGTGTATCATGACATTTTAATAGAGCAATGAAGGTTTTCTGTGTTCTGTGATCTAGCTTGTTTTGTTTTTGAAGATGCTAAAAAATTAACAAGACTTGTTGCATGAAAAGTGGCACAGCTGAAACCCAACACAGTAACTGCAGAATTAGGTAATCTATATACAAAGACTAAATGTACCTAGGAAATAAGCGGGATTTTGCATAGGAACTACTCCCTTCCAAAAGCAAAACTTTAAAAATTGATTAATTCCTTAATATTCCAATGGGGAAATATCTATTCAAGAAACTATTTTTTTTATTTATCTTTTTTTTCTTTTTATCTTTATCTTTTTATCTATTTCTATTTCTTTTTATCTTTTAGATAAGTTTGTTCTCTTAAGCTCTTCTTTTCAAACAGCTAGAGAGGCTTTCTTACAAATACTGTATTAATCAGCCAGAGGGGCTGGCAAGAAAACAATTTCTCAGAAGTAGTGAAAGACTAACATCAAGTGACTGTCCAATGTCATGTGACTTTGAAATAAATTTTATGCTCTCATGGTAATAAATCTTGATTCTTGTTCAGTTTTGCCTTTATGGAAAAAAACTGTGCTCCAATAATTTGTTATAATTGTGTTCTCTGCCTATTGCTTATTTAAACTAGTTGAGCCTTTCGTTACATAAAGCTCCATGTTAAATCTCTTAAGTATTGCTCCAACCAGGTAAGGGTGATAAGTCAGATCTTTCCTCAACCCGAAACCTTCTTTTCCTTATCTTTTATCAAATTCTTCGTTTAAAAACTAAAATTTACTTAGAATCATACATTTGATCATTTTATACAACTTAAGCAAGGCCTTAAGAATGTATGTTTTTGTACATTCTCTTTTTATTTTTCTTGTAGAAATTTTATCTAATTCTTTTTCTTGTTGTGTATAAAGGTGGAATTTTGTTTGGATTTCACTTGAAAAAGCATTTTAGGAAATTTACAATGAAGATTCAATTCATAAATAAAGTCTTACTTGGCAGGCAGTTCATCAGATCAGATTTTTAAAGTTTCTGCCTCTCTTTTATCTTATATACATATGTCCTTAAACACATAATTTAATAATGAAAACATGTCTTACTTAGTAAAAATAGATTAATGTAACCAAAGAAGTAAAGATACTAAATCATTTTCATTGGCTTAAATTCTGTTAATCATTTTTACTTTCTTTTATTAAAAGAAAGCTTTTAGTTTCAATTTATTGATCTGATAATTAAGACCTTGTTTACATGATAGTTATGTATGTGTTAACATCAATACCTGGCAATTTAGGGCAATAGTATATATTTTAAAATCTCAATATTTAAGCAATTTCTTCATAAATTCTTTTTTTCCTGCCAAATGACCTTGGAAGTTTCCATTAGGAACTTTTGACATGCATATCTCTCTCAAAGATAGGCCAGGCACAAACAAATAAATGAACAAGAAAGATTAGATGAGATAAAGTTCTTAACTAAAATTCATAGATCTATTAAATAATCTACATGGTATATACATTTGCTTAATAAGTAGAACAATACTTTTTCATTTGCCTCTTTCTTAAAATGCAAACTGTGAATTTGTCTCAGATATCTGCAATGGTAAATGCATAAGTAAACATCCATAAATAACATCCACAGTAAGTCTTCAAATATATAAAAAGACAAATCTTACCTCCATCTCCAGATCCTGATCCTGCATCTGGGAGGGGGAAAAGAAATACTTTGGTTTTGTTTGAAAAACATATTCAAAAACTATTTATGACTTTATATAGTTATGTTTACTTCATTTATTAAGACAGTCATATAATGGAGAAAATTAACAACACTTAATCCGAAAGTGTATATTCACATCCATTTAATTTAATTTGCATAATATAAACTTATAAAATAAATTTTCTATTATTTTCATTCTTAAACTTTGTAAAAAACTATTATCTAGCTTTGATTCTATATCCTCTTTTGATTATTACATTCTAAAATTGACTATGTAAAAATCTGTCACACTTTTATTTTAACCAGGATGAATTTGGTACCATTAACCAAAAATAAATAAATAAATAAAAAAAATGAAATGTTTATAACAGTGAGATTCAGAAATTAAACAGGCTAAGACGTGTGGCAAATAAACTCATAATTAAGGCTTATATTATTATAAATTGCATATACATGAAAAGAAAAACAGTTTACAGATGATTATCTTTTTATATAATTGCTAATATGTTTTCCAAATACCACAATTGTGGATGAGTTTATTTGCTACCAACAACATCCTTTGTTTTTGAAATTGATAGAAGAGGGAGATTAACTTTTGTCTTTGTGCTTAAAATTGGATACACCCTCAGTGATGCTGGCAGAAAAGAAAAATGATACCCTCCTTCTGCATTTCTCTCTATTTCTTCTCTCCCCTCCTTCCTACATAATTGCAGTTGGTCAAAGTTGTCTATTTCTGACAACTTAGTTCCCACAGACACCCAGTTTTCTAGCTGGGAGTCAAGACCATTCATTTTCCATCTGGTTCTACCTGTTAAGTGTAGACATCATTCTCCTTCTGCTTTCCCACTTCTTTTCATTCCAAATATATTTGATTATGTATTTTTAATATTAACAATGGGGAGTAAGACTAATATTGGTATTTTCTACCTGAAATGCCCACATCTCACACTGAAATCTCAACCAGGATTCAAGAACTATACCCAATGCCACTTCTAGGAATTTGTGTTTGATGTTTCAGATTTAAAAAAAAAACAAAAAACCAAAAACGAAACCCCCATTACTTCTACTAGTTTGCCTCCATGACATTTTTGAGAGGCATGGTATAAAACATGATATGACATATGAAAATGCACAGAATGCTGACATATGGAAGAACGGATGCCTCCCCAACAGTCATGCTTATCATCACGTTAGGCATTAGCAGTGTCATGAAGGAGGAGTAGTTTAAATGAAAAGCTTTGGTGGCGACTTATATTAACTAAATGTATGGGGTCTAACACTGTCTTAAATCAAAAGCCAAGTTATTTATTAACTGCTAATGTGACTAATACGTATGTCTTTAGGCCAGCAGAGTCCTTCCTTAAGGCAAGCTAATTGGTAAACCAATTTATAATAAAAACCCTTCTTAGTATAAGTATATAATCAAATAAGGATATTGATCATATGCCTTGACTCTTTGATGATAACAGATCAAGAAAGGCTGAAGGATTTGTCACCAAAATAGAACAGTCCTGTCAACTGAACTCCTAATCATAACCCATGGCACCATCATTTCTGGATGGGACAATGCTTGAATGGTCAATGTCTGTATACTTTCACAGCTAAAATTTTAACTAAATTTATTTCAATTAATTTGAAAGTTTAATTCAGTGTTACTTACAATCATCAGAGGCTAACAGGTTGTACTATTATAGCACTAATGTATTCCACGTATTTTGGCTAAATGTATAGTTTCTTTTTTCTTCCTCATTATGACTGTAAACTTCTTTAAATCAAGAACCAAGTTTTGTTCAGCTTTTTGTACTTATATGCACATAAGAGGAAATACATAAAAGCTTATAGATTCAAACCTCTATCGTTTGATAACATAAGGTATGTTATCTGACTTTCCTAAGCTTATTTGTCCTCTATTCAGTGAGTATAGTAATGTCCCTCTCATTGGGTGTTTTTGAGGCTTACTGCACAACAGCAAGCTTTAAATGCTTATCACTGTATCTGGAACATAAAAATTAAGATTTTGAATAGACATATTACTTATTCACCCACAGATTTTTCTAACAAATACATATGGCTTGGGAAAAGCAAAAAAAAAAAAAAAAAAAAAAAAAAAAAAAAAAAAAAAAAAAAAAAAAAAAAAAAAAAAAAAAAAAAAAAAGCACTAGTATATTGGCTTGCATTTCTCATGTATCTTTCTAAAAAGGCAAAGAGCATGGATCTTAAGACAACTTTTGTTTTATTTGACCCAAATTAGGTAAGTAGGAAAGAAAGGAAGAATAGATGGGAAATAATTATAAGTTCACTGCATCATTATGAAATAGTGATGGGAGTTTCTCCAGTATAAGATAAACAAGTAGCCTACTCAAGTCTTACTGGTGAGATGGAAACACCTAAGAAGTCATGCTCTTAATCTTGAAAGTCTCAGCTTCTAGTTAGCGCATTTCTTATAATACAAAAAACGCAAAATTGACAGTGACTCTATTGAGCAGACTGTCCAATAGGAAATCATTTTGAACCAAAAAAAAAAAGACTTGTAAGTTCAATGAAATATAATAAAGTTATATCTTCTACTGCCTTTTATTCCTAGAGATCACAATTTACTATCTCTATTCAGTGTCAAATAGCATTAAAAAGTAAATGAAAAATCCACAAAGAAAAAAGAATTTATTTTAGATCAAAAGTCAGAACTCTAAATTATTTACAGTCACACCTGGTTAATCAAAGTTACTTTGGTTCCTCCATCATTATTCAGATCAAAAATCTTTTAGATTTACAATACGGTGGGAGACACATTGAACAAGACTGGCTTGCTAATTAAATCCTACAGAAATCTAGGTATGTGAATCAGCTTCCTATGGATTACTCAATGGTGATTAAATGTTCTACTTGGCTATGTATTTATTTTCATAGTATAAACAACACATTAGGGACTAGCATGTAAAAACTTGAATGAACCAGGAAAATGTGACTGTCTGAGCCTTTAAGAACTTGGAGGTTGGCAAGTCAAGAGAGAGAGATTTTGGTACCAAATGTTGTTAGCCATACCATGACTTTTTGACTCTATTTTGACCACTGCCCACTGATTCTCTTTCTGCTACCGCCAGAGACAGACTGGTATCCTATATGACCTTGAGTAGACAAACCCTTTCCTCAGTACTCCCTGGTGTTTGCCTCCATTATTCTCAGTTTCTCAGAGTCAGAGTTTCCAAATTTTTTTCCCATGCAATTTAACATATCACTTTAAATTTTCTCCATAGGTGTGGCAGATTGACTTTTCACAATTAGTTTGCTCCCTGTTTTTCTTTCTGTTTCCCCCATCTCTACCATGAGAGCAGGATGCCGGTCCTCCTCCCTCCTTTCTGGGGAAGCAAGTCCACTGACTCTCCCCTGTTGCTGTCACTGTCACTCATTACTTCTCAGACAAATCCCTGAGTGGCAATGATCTGTTTGCTTTAGCAAATAAGAAGGAAGTGGGGAACCAGGAAGGGCATTCACTTTATGAGGCAAAGAATCATATAAAAGAAAAGACTACTTAAAAAACAAAACGAAAACAAAAAAGCCTACATCATCATGATGTAGTAATAACATCATTCTCTTTTGCTAATTCTTAGGAACGTCAATAGTCACGGATATAATTTGGAACACTATCAATTACTAACAATCAATAGACTTAAGATGGTCTTTTAAAGAACACAAGCCTGTCTCCTTGCTCATTTACCGCACCGCCCCGACATACACACGGGTTTTAACACAGTGCTCCAGAATAGAAAAACTTGTTACCAAAGAAATACTTGTTATCTAGTACTTGCTATCTATCTAATAAAATAGATTTTTCCTAGCACTATTCTATATTTTCACTTTTGAAGGAAGTCCATACTTTGTGTCTTTATTATTTTTCCCTGATATGCTTATGCCATCTAATTCCTCAGAAATCATGACTTTCTAGAAAGATGCTCATGTGTCATTCAACATAACCATCATGGACACTAAAGATTCTTTAATATATTTGATTCTAACACGTCAAGACTAACCTGTAAACTCAGCTTTATTTTAAGGCATTGCTCTATCAGGTTGGGCTTTGTTCCCCTTGTTTATTTTTCTTCCTGTAATGCTATTCGGCTCTAACAATCAGTGACCATGAAAGGGAAACCTGGAAAACTGAAGTGCGTGGGAAGCCACTCTTCTCACTTCCTTCAGAGCTTTCTTAGTAAAGACAGCTGCAAAGCTTTGTGCAATCCCAGGCCAACCATGTTAGAAAGGATAGCTGTCTTTCACAAATACGTACTTCAATATAATCAGCTAAATGGCAGGAAGAACATTTTTATCGTGCTGCTGAGGTTACCCACGTTTTCACTTTCAAACCCAGATCTGCAAAACTGCCCTCCAGCAGACGATGCTGTTGTTCATGTGTGCGCTGATACGTTTCTCTGTCTTTGGCACCCAGGCAGGAAATCTAGAGTTCTAATTATATTATTCAACTGTCTGCACTTCATTAAATAACATATGTATTAAAATCAACATCCTTGTGGCAGAATTTCCCTTTCTTCCAGAAGTGATTTGAAGTGTAAAAAAGACAAAATGAGAATAATGTATGCTTTGTACAAAAGAATGAGAGGCTTATCCAGCCAGTATCCACAGTCTGAATTATTTATTTAGAGATAACATAACAGAAAAAGCAAGACGTTGTTCCAAAGGTTTCAGGGAGTCTTCAGGACCGCACACGTACCTGTGGCACAGGATCCTTCAGACGCCACGAGTATCTCGCTCTGCTGTTTGCAGGCAGCCTGCCGCAAGTAGCACTCATTCTGGTAGCTCTCCCCGTTGGAGCCACACACAGGCACGTAGTCACTGTTGCACTGGGGGACACAAGACAGAAGCTCATGGTTAGCGCTGGAGTCTGCATACCTTTGACATCTTGAAGAGAAATAATCATTTACAAAAGAAAGCACTTGTGTTCATTTTCAGCAATCCCCATTGTATCCACTAAAGTCTTTGACCTTGCAAGGGCATCATTCAAAGATACACAAAAGTAATGTCAAGTCAGCTAATCAGTCATTTGATTCAGATGGGGGGGGTAGCTTCTAAACTGATCAGGTAATTCCAGCAAAGTGATCTCGGCAAGCAATACTGAAAAGGTATAGCAACAAATGTATCAACATTATTTAATACTGTTTTTCAGATATACACCCATCTGGTTTGGTGGAAAAAGTCAAAATGTGCTATAATATTAAAGTTATGAAAAATAGGTAATGCCTATCTGTGGTTAGAGCAGAAGTATACAGCTGATACAGCAATTAAACCAGTTACCCCTTAGTATGTTTTTTGTTTGTTTAATTTTAATCTTTACAAACTTCTAAATATTTGGGTAAGACATTTGGATTCCTAATTAATTTATCATATATCTTTAGATATTGCCAGATATAATGCAAGAAAAAAAACAACAGAATATGGAATATAGGGGGGAAAACCAACAACTACTGAAGCATATGTAAACTTTATTGATTATTGAAAAGTATGACTATTAATATATATTTCATAAAGAGAAAAGTTCATTTTTAAAACAGCCTCATTATAAAAAAGTACAGATTTTACAATGGAAATTAGGCAACCTACGGGGTATACTCATCATAACATAATCACACTCCAAGGCATGAGAGATACTTGGCTGTGTCCTATACCTACTAATTACACTAGAGATGTGATTATCTCATGATTACTACTACTGATGTGTTCCATTGTTCAATTGTAACAAATGTAATGACCAAGATGATTATTTAAAAATACCCACCTATGCCAGAAACTAAGTAAAGCAAATCATACATACACATGCATATGAAAACACTTCTCTGTTTTCCAGTTCTTATTAAAATATTTGGATTTTTGATAGCTGTAAATTTATAACACATACAAAATAAACCAATGATCTAGTGAGATGCTAGGAAAGTTTTAATATATATGATAATAAACCTAAAACTCTATCATAAGTTAAATTCAACTCCAAGATATATGCCAAAAAAAGAACGAATTCCCAATAAGGTTATAATCTTATAATAAAAACCTGACATTTATTTTTTTTAGTCTGTTTCCTTGGAATATCTGTGTTTTCTCCTTCTCCATCAACCATTTATCTCTTAATCTTTGCTTTAATGTAACAATGTCTTAATCATCCTAGTAATTTATATATGCAATGGGATAAGCCAATGTTCTCTGAAGTGAAAGTCTTATTTTATGAGTCTTACTTTGTATCTGTTATTGAAAAACTGAAATACAGCTTAGAAATAGTGATCTACATCCCTTGCAATAGTAATTCCAAATTGTATGACAGTCATATTATGATCTCCATAATTGCTAACACGGTGATTTAAATATGAAGTCATATCTATTTAGAAATTGCTTACATGTGATTAAAATGATTTAAATATTTTAAATATCACACATTTTAGAGATCTTTATTTCCGCAATTTCTAATCTAGATATCCTGGAAGCCCTTTCTGTAGTATTTCCTTTTCAGTTACATTACTGGCTCCCAGACTCAGTCTATCTGGGTGACTGCATTTTAAAACTGTTTTGATTAGAAACTTACTAATAAGGATCTGTTACTCACTTGGCATTCTTTTTTGACCAGGTGATACCTGCATAGCGGCTGTCTTCCACAAGCTTTCTAAATATATATGTATGTTTAAACTTACATCTGAGAACTGACCTACCATAGGAACCCAAATCATTCCCACTACTAAAGAAAAAAGGCAACGGCAGAATGTCAGCGAGGAGCTGAATTCTCCAGTGAATAGTACAGAGGGAACACCAGCTAAATGGGGCTGGTGCTCATGTCAGAACCATAGTCTGAGAGGCAAGTGGATGGACAGGTGCTTGATAAATGTGCTGTGTTCGGGACCAGAGGGTTTACGAGGACGCACTAACACTACAATGGGATCTGAGCTAATGGAGGAGGGGTCAGAAAGAAGTGAACTACTGGTAACATATCATGGTCCACAGACTTGCTGACACTTCCAGGAGGCAGAAGATAGTCCACATGAGTGTGCTGGCTGGACCAGTTCGCTTCTCATGTTCAGGTACTAGCATTGTTGTCTTTGGCTACCTTTTAGTCTCCGTCTTCAAACTTGCTTACGACACTCTGTAGATTAGCTGGGTCCACATTATCTTCTCTCCAATCCCTGGAACCGCTCTATTTATCCTTCCTATCTACTTCTGCAGAATACTCAGATGGAGCCAGTGGACAGGGGGTGAGGGCTGGGAAGTTTTTATTATCTCTGTCAAGTGCTAGCACACAACGCTGATATGCATCTTAAAATATGGAATAAACTGATAAAGCACTCATATGCCACTTCTGAGGGATGCAGGAAGCCAAATGTGAACAGCGCGAAAAACAGAGCTGCCAAGTTCCGTGCACAAGCCAAGAGGGAGATTTGTATGGAGCTGAAAAGAGCTTAACTGGAGATTATCGGCGCGATGTTTTTGGCCTTTAGTACCATGACTTGCGCTCATTAATATGAATAATACAAGGATGAAGCAAACTCTAATTTATCATGGCTCGGGAACAGAAGTCCGGTCCTGGTTTCTCCAATTTCTCTCATGGCCCTGGTGTAGGGCCTTGTACACATCACTCAACTATTAAATATTTAACAAGTTTATAGCTCAGTTTCCCCATTTGAAATGGTTAACTAGGGCATTTGGGAGGATTAACAGAATCATGTTTTTAAAATACTTCTTAATATTCCTTTAAAAAAGAAATGTAAATTATTTGTCTCTCATGACAAGCATTTTTTATTTGAGCATAGTTGACGCACCATCTAACACAGACACTAAACACACTCGTCTAAAATTAGAGAAATAAAGGAAAACAGAATAACCCTATGCATAAAAATAAGCTAAGTATTATGTTAAAACACGCCGAGTTATCGGAAATAGTTCTTAGAGGTAATCATGGTACTGCTCAGTTTCAGATGAAGGGACAGATTCGGACGTTAAGTGACTTGCTAAAGGCCACAGAGTTGGCCGGTAAGAGGAAAAACAAGACTCGGGCCCAGATGGCCAGACCCATAAATGTATGTGTCTTACAAACTTCCTCTCAGGGGAAAAGTGACTCTATTTTTCTTAAGATGTTATAAAAATCTTAAGTTTATTTTCTAAATATGTGTTTTCCAGTGGCATGATTTTGCTCCAAAGAGCCCACATTGCTTGAGAAAGTAGCTACATATCATGCTAGTAGATTCAATGACTTGACACTCTACGATGTATGGAATTCATTTTACTACAAGTGAACAAAAAATGTATGTGAGAAGTTTTTCATATGATTTATTGCTTGTTTGGTTAATAAAGATTTCTTTTAGCTGAGATTTCAGCATCTAGAAGCTATGTATAACTTCTATTTTATAGATTGTCGGCACCTTCCAGAGTCTGGCATGTAGAAGGTACTCCACAGATGTTAAGTGAATTCTTGTTATATTCCCAGTTGTCAAAGGCTTAAGAATAATGGCTTAGGATATGGTATGTTTCTTTTCCAAAAAAGAAAAAGATAAAAAAACCTGCACATGTTCCAATCCTTTGATCATTCCATAAGTAACTTTTTTCTTCTCTGTAACCACATTTCTTTAAATGAAAGAAAATATGACTTTAAGAATGGGCAAGCCTGTGGCTATGGTGAAAGTGACTGTGTGTGACTTCTCAGGCTCTGTCATTAAAGGATAGAGTTTCTATCTGACCCTTTCTCTTTTTCTGGATGCTTGCCCTTGACACCCAGCCATTGTGGTATGAGGAAGCTCAGCCTAGCACATACGGAGAGATACACATTAAGGACCAAGGTGTCCAGCTGACAGTCAGATATATGAGTGGGAGCCTTGAGAAGAGTACAGAACCAAGCCTTTGAGTTCTCTCCTTCTCTCAGTTAATGACAAAGGAAGCAGGGATGAGACTTTCCATTAAGGCAGTCCAACTGTAGATTCACGAGCAAAGGAAATGTTTATTATTCTTGAGCCACTATGTTCTGGGCAACGTTATGCAGTGCTAATAAGTGGAACAACTGTATATCTAAAGCATGCTTATTAAATACAAATAGTGAATATTTAAAATAAATAATATCCAAAACCATAAGGCTTCACCGTATTTTTAAATTATAAGCTGGTATTTGGTCATTGTATGACCAATGCTATGTACGGATAGCTACATAAGCACCTTCCTTCCTTTCTTGTTTCCTTCCTTTCATCCATCCATCCATCCATCTAGTTGTCTCTAAATTTTTCTCTCCACAACTGATTTATAAGATTGACCAGCATGCTGTCTGATATTCAGATAGGAACCAGGTTCTGCCATTTCTGGAACTCATATCATCACCAAAAATCGGTTGTTGTACTATCTTTGATATTGAGTTGTCTACAGTAACTTGGTATTGTTGTTGCTGTTACCGATATTTTCATTTGGATGTATAATGCATCGGGAGAAAATTAGAATTGGTGTCAAAGGACCTAGGTTCTTACTTTAACATAGCCACTTAATGATGGTTATTTATATTTTTGGGTTTTAATTTTCTCATCTGTAAAAGGAGGAGAAAATAATTGCCTCACTCAGTTGTAACAAATAAAGGGGAGAATATTTTTATTTTCAATAATCTAAGAGAAGTGAAGGCAAATATATGTTCACTTTAGTGCTCCAAGTTGGAAAACTATAGATCACATACATACACTGCTCTTTGAAATTTATCTCTCAGCTAGAATGACCATAGTTTGCATCCTAAATTGTGTGACTGTATCTGTAAACACAGGAGAAACAAAGAGTGGACGACTTTAGCTAGTTTAGAATAGTATATAGGAAAATAGATCAGGACATCTCCCTTTTCATCAGATACAGGGAAACCAACCAACCAATCAACCAACCTCAAACTCATTGGAATGTCCTGGAAAGGACTGAATCAAGATACTCTTAGCCTAAAATGTCCTATTAATTATTCTTTGTACAACTTGCACATTTTCTTTGATCTTCAACTTAATCCAGCCATTCTATATTCTTGGTACGTGTAGAGTTTAAATGTTGCAGGAAGGAAATGTTTATTTTCTCTTAACACATTGACAACTATCACAAAGCACAAGCTAATGGCATTAGTAACCTCAAAATAAATTTAAATGCTACAGGCATTAGGAAAAAAATACATTTTAGGTTCTTATTCAAACTTGCATTCATTGCCCACTCCTCGATCTACTCCACTCAAAAAGTATTTAAATTAGTGACAAATGTAACTGGCTGACAAAGCATGAAAATCACAAATATATTTTGTTGGTAGAAGTTTTACCAGATTCTTTGTGGAATCTGAAAACTGAACAAATATACGTCCCTTTTAGTAGCAGGCATCCATTTAGAATTTTGTGAACTCTGTTATTTTCCTCTCGTTGAAATCTTAGAATTATGGCTTTCCATCTGAAGAACATTCTTTTTGGTTCATTTTATACTGTTGATGAATTCACTTCTTATGTCTATCCTTAGTTATGAAAGTAAGACAAATTTACAGGAGTCACAAACTGAAAGGGGAAAAAAATCCACAAGATTCTTTGGGCCTTTAGTTAATGATTTATACCTGTGTTTCCTCTTTGGTTAACATTTGGGGAAAGTATGGAAGGGAGAGCCTCATCTCTCCCATGTAGTTCATTGAAAGAAGGATGAGGCTGGAGACTTCAGAGGTTGGTGTCACACGCATATTAAACGTGCACAAGTCCGTTTCTAACGCTATACACAGTCTGGTCTGAAGGACTGTAGCATCAATATTCACCTACCAGGAGGGGGTGCACTTTGCAAATATCTGTTGTTTTATTTCTTAGAAAGAATAATGTCCAGGCAGCTTTGAGCCTATCTACAAACAATTCAAACTGTATTTAAATATGAATTCCCTTATCTCTCTCACTGGGAGGTCGAATTCAATTTAAAATATTTAATTTCATCAACAATTCTAAATACTACCTACTATAACAATGGTTTAGATCTGAATTTGAGTTTAATGTTTTCATTTGTTCTGTGCCTTTTTTCTTTTTCTTCGTCTCTCTCTCTCTCTCTTTTTTTTTTTTTTAATTTTGCTTACAACCTTGGAAAAGTTTTCCATATACACATTTCCTGGTTGAAAGTTGTGTTAGATTTCATGTGTATTTAAAAAAATCAGGGGCTCCAGGGTGACTCAGTCGGTTAAGCCGCTGCCTTTGGCCCAGGTCATGATCTCAGGGTTCTGGGATCCAGTCCTACATCGGGCTCCTTGCTAAGTGAGGAGCTTGCTTCTCCCCTGTCTGCCATTCCCCCTGCTTGTGCTTGCTCTCTCCCTCTCTCTCCCTCTCTCTCTGCCAAATAAAATAAAAGTCTTTAAAAAAATAAAACATTCAACAGCACTCAAAGGTGAATATAAGACATTAGTATAACACCTATGACGGTATGCATGCTTGTATAAACATTTTGAGAGAAAAGAAGATTTATAATTTACACGGTATAAAGCATTTGTTAGATGATGACTATAATAATGACATGAAGAGTTCTATCTTCAGTAGACACTCATAACCTAGTTTTGATGCCAGTGCTGTGATGTCCCTCTCTTTTAAAAAAAAATTATTTTTCTAACTTGCAACAGCACATTATTCTGACATTTATGAAATGACTTGTGGCTATTTGCACTTTTTTGGATTCCTGGGAGATTCAGCTGTAATTGAATATGGTACCCATGGAAAGTTGACATATAATAATAAGCTCCATGATTTCAAAACCTAGTTTTACAATCATCTTAATAAGGAGTTTATTTAAATAGTTAACCAGCTTGCTTGGATAATAGAACCCAAAGCCATTAAAACAGAGTAATATGATAAAAAAAAAAAATACCCTCAATCAAAAAGAACAAAAGTATGAATCCACACTTCTATCCGTTGATTATTTGGCTATTAACCCCAGCAGCTGACTTGTAAAATGTGTGCTCAGTGGGACACATACACATATTTTGCCTCTGACACACCAAAAGAACAACCTGCAGCTTTCTACCTCCACTGGCATTTGTAACTCTGGCATACACATTTCTCCAAAAAGCTATGTCTTTTTGACATCCGTTGGCTCTCTTGGCAGTACAGCACTTTTGCTTGGTGCCAGCTTTCCTCTTAGCTTGCAGAGCTATAAATTGCCAGGTGATGGGTTGTAAAGGGAGATCCCTCCTTTGCAGTCTCGTTAATGAATAAGAAGATGCAAAAATCAGACTTCTTACCTTGAACTGACAGACGCAAGTCACAGTGTCTCCAATTCTTAAACATTCCCCATCAAATTTACAGGTGTTGGTGTCACAGAGGAAGAGATCATTTTCTCTGTCATCATAACCTCAAATTTAAAGAGAATGCTCCAGTCATTAAAAAATGTTATAGACGTCAGCAAAAAAAAAAGAAAAAAAGAAAAAGAAAAAGGAAAAAAGAAAACACTATCTTGAAGCTTTAAAAGAACTGCTCTAAATTTTAATTCCAATAACCACGGCTGTACTGCAAGGTCATTCTTTGCTGATAACCTCCAAGATCTGTTCACTGATCAATATTCATTTCTTTTTTTCCACAAGTCTTTTCTAGTCAGTTCTCTTTTAATATTCTCCTTCTTCTTTTTTTTTTTGCTGTTGCTATTTTATTTTGAGCAGGGTTAATACTGGCAGCAGTGAATAAGGATTTAACACTTGCTTCCTTGCTTCCTTATTTTTTTCTTTTTAAGTAGACTATAGTTTATGAGCCCCAAACTCCACGTTTTAGAAAAGAGCTGGTGATGGTCTCTGGGTATCATTTTACCATTTCTCCATTCTTAATCATTCTTTCGCTTTAAGGTCTGGAACAACCCTTTATTTGGAATTTCTCCAGACAAAGAGGAAACAAAGCCCCAATAATAAAGATAAACAGGCACAGTGTTTTCTGTGATGGTCTGTCTGGCTCAAATGAAGATTGATCACCTTTACGTTAACATGGGTGGAGGGGTGTGCCAGGTTCTTGAAAATCTGCTTGGAAAACAAGTTTATTCTCTTTAGTTTCTGCAGATCTCCTTCAGATATCTGGCTGATAATAAATTTCTTAATTTGCAACCTCAATTTCACATTTAAGTTAGTTAGTTCCTAACACAATGTGATACTTGGGATGAAGCAAACTGATCATGCTGGACTACAAAGCTGTGACCATTTCAAACAAGTCATTTTGCAGGTTGCTTAATGTGCCTATGATAAAGCACCTAAAAAGTGATTAGACACCTGTAAAGCGGAACTCAGCTTTTCAAAAATAACATATATGCACCCACGAACCATGAACACATTGAAGTAAACATGTTAAATTTTATAAAAATACCAAATCTAGAAACTGCCAAAAACAGAACAAAGGCAATCTATTGACCCAAATCTAATAAGGTTGCAAATCTCGACCAGTCTTTAAAAAGCACAAACTGCAATGATGCATAAAAATCTCCTCCTGGAATTTCCATCAGCAACAACCCAGGGCTACAGGTTCTTTCCTCCTATGAGTTACAGTTGGTCATTCCCACCTCTCCAAAGTTACACACACTTCAGCTCACATACATCCCTGGAAGCCACTTTATTCAGAGCCAGATTTAACTGCAGCAGAATTATACTTACAGAAGACGAAAAATTACATGCACACGTCTAAAACTAGAACCGAGCAGACCTAGGGGACAATACCCAGGCATGTTAACGCAATTTAAAATGCCAGTGAAATCACCCCACGACCCCGCCAGGGTAGACTACGGGCTGTCCTACTGAGATGCGAAGCCAGCCCAGAGTCCAGCATCTCCCATCCCCGGGCCGGGCTTAATTAGGAGGCTTCAGCAGAGGAAAGTCTGCCAAGCTCTCCGGCTCAGGCTGGGAAGGGACCCCGGCGAGCAAGAGGAGCGCCTGACCCAGTCCAAGGAAGCCTGCCCAGAAATGGAGTCGGCGTCCACCGGGTCGGTTCCGCCCGCCTGCGCACAAGCCCGCCCGGCCCGGTTCTGCCCGCCCAGGCCTGGAGACCGACGAACGCATCTTTTCTCAACTTCCCTTCGCCATCTAGGAGCTCAGGGAGGCAAGAGAGAAGCATCTCTGGGCTGCAGAAGCACCTTCTTTTGCAGCCAAGTAGACGGGGAGGATGTGAGAGAGGAAGAGAGGGAGGGAGGGAGGGAACGAATCTCTGGAAACCCAAGCTCCTGTGGAATCCGTGTGACCTGCTCTGGGCGCGAGACCAGGGCGCCTCCCGGCACTGGGGCCGGAATCCGCGTCTCCCCCGCAGTCACTATTTGATTTATTGCTCTCCCGCTCGTTCTTTCGCATAAAGTTGTTTCTCGCTGGTTTGAGCGAGACTTTTTTCTTTCATGCTGGGAAACGTTCTATTTGGTCTTTCCGCCCGGGACCGGGGCTCCTTCCGATGGTCCACGGAACCACCCCGTGCGGGAGCTCCTGAGATGCCCGCAGCTCCCGGGGCCCGGCGCAGGGCTCGGCGACCCGCACTCTCCGCGCCCGCAGCCCCGCGGCCCCGGCTCGCCGCGGCCTGGCCGGCTCCCGCGCCCCCTCGGGCGGAGGTCGGGCGTCTCGGAGCGCGGGGCTGCGGGGGGCGGCGGCGGGGCTGCGGGAGGCGCGGGGCGCGCGGGGGGCGGCGGCGGGGCCGGGGGCGGCGGCCGGGCTCGCGCTTACCGGAGCAGTTCCAGCCGGTGGGCGTCTGGCAGTCGCTCAGGGAGGTCGGGAACGCCGCGAGCCG
The DNA here is from genome assembly GCA_004024625.1 of Mellivora capensis. Classification (NCBI taxonomy): domain Eukaryota; kingdom Metazoa; phylum Chordata; class Mammalia; order Carnivora; family Mustelidae; genus Mellivora; species Mellivora capensis. Next base: position 36,831 of record PISX010011106.1, read on the forward strand.
GGCCGGGCGCGCGGCGAGCAGCAGCAGCGCGGGCAGCAGCAGCAGCCAGCAGCAGCCCTCGCTCGGCGTCCAGCCGCCGCACGGCCGCGGGGACTCCCCCGGCACCATGGCTAGTTCGCGCGGCGCCGCAGTGGCCAACGGCTTCCGAGGGACGCGCGGTCGCGGGGGCCGGCCGGCGGGCTGCTGGGCATCGCGCGGACCGCGGCGGCAGGGGCGGCGGGCGGGGACGCGGCGGCCGGACCCGCGCGTGGTCGCGGGAGTTTCAGAAACATCCAGGGGCCCGGCCCAGCCCCGGGAGCCGCAGGGTCGCCCGCCGGGCGACAGCGCCGGACCCTTGGGGGGCCGCGGCCATACGGAGGGGCTCCGGGGAGCCGCGGAGCGCGGGGAGAGCGAGCCTGGGGCGCAGGAGCGGGTCCGCGGGGCCGGCCGGAGGCAGAGTCAGGGCGCCCCCCGGCCCCGCCGCCGCCGCTCGCGCTCTGCCGCCCGCATCCCTCTGGCGCTGGGGAAGCAGCAGGTCCTCAGCCCGCCCGAGGTCACGTGGGAGGCGGCAGGCGCGCGCTGATTGGCCGAGCGGGATGCAGGTCCCGGGAGGGCGGGGTCGGCGCGGAGGCGCAGGGCGGCGGCGGCGGCGGCGGCGGACGGGCTCGCGGGCCGGGCGCTGCCCGAGCGGAGCCGCGCGGGCCTGGCTGGGGGCGGCCGCACCCCCCTGCGCAGCACCTGCCCTCTCACGCTGCGGCCCGGGACGCCCCCACCGAGCCCTGCGTCCCGGCCGGGGCCCCGACCCAGCTCCGCTCTTTGCGCGCGACGCCGGGGCCTCGCGCACCCGCCGCGGCCGGGGGCGTCTCGGCGCTGGAGCCGGGAGGGCGGCGGTGCAGGGGCAGCGGCAGGGCCGAGCGGGGAGAGCCGGGTCGCCCGCGCGCCGGACACGCCGCCCGGAGCCGGACTCGAGCTGGGACGGTCGCGGCGGGAGCCCCGGGAGCGCAGGCGCTGGTGACGGGGCAGCCCCTGCCGGCCTGGAAGCGGCTCCCCGGGGCTGGTGGCCGGGCCGACTCAGCCCGCCTTCCGCGCCCGCCCTCCGGCCTCCCCGCCCGGCCCCGCGGCTCCCGCCGTGCGAGCAGCGCAAGGTCCGGCGCTTCCCTCCGCCGCCGGGAAGCCGTGCGCGCGGCTGCGGGGGTCGGGCAGGCGCTTCGGAGGTCGGCCCGCTCCGGCGGCGCGGGGGGCGGCCCGGTCCGCCGGGTCCGCGGCGACCTGCGGGGGCGAGCGGGGCTAACTCGGCGGGAGCCTGTCGCCGGCGCCCTCCTCTCTCCCCCCGCGGCCGCCGCGCCCGGGCGTGGAGGGACCCGCCTGCGGCCGCTGCGTCCCCCGCGCGCCGAGCACCCTGTCGCCGAACGGCGTTTTGGGCGCTACTGACTGGTCCAGGAGCTCCCCGGGACGCGGATGGAGGGGGCGTCTTTCTGTCGCGACCCGGGTCGTTACCGCGGCCGCAGTGTTTTGGATGACCTCCGAGGAAGGATTTTCTGTGTGATTGCTCAGGGATTCGAGATTGTTTTCCCTCCCTTTCTCCCGCAGCGCTCTCCGAAACCTCGGTCCCTCCTTCTTCCCTCTTTCTCTCCCCTGCTTCCTCCCTCTATCCCTCCCTCCCTTCCTTTCCTCCCTTTCTTTCTCTCTCGGTTTCTCTCTTTTTAAGTCTGCCCTTTCCTCCTGTCCTGGCCGCCCGAGTTGGGAAGAGCACGTTTGGGAGCGGCTCGCAGACCATTAGCGTCCACCCGCAGTCGCGCAGGAGAGGCGCCCGGGCGCTTCGCGCGCAGGGACTCTCCATCTTTCGCAGGCACCGTCAGAAACACGGATTGCGCCCGAGCTCTCCTTTTAAGTACTTTAACCTCCAACCTCCTCCCACTTCCTTGCTTTTTAACTTCCCCTTTGAGAGATGGGATCGTGCAGCACCTCCGAGCCTCAAAGAAATCTCTTTTTTCCTGTGTGAAACCCGTCCCTTTATCTTACATCTCCGCCTCCGCCCCAAGATTACCCCCCAACCCCCGCCCGCTCCCAAAGATTTCTGAGCCTCAGTGTCTCTCGCTCCCGGCAATTAAGCCGCAGATCCCAGCATTCTAGTCGGTGGTATCTCGCCCCTCACCGACAAAGACTCCATTAAAACAGATCAATTAGACCAGACGTTGGAGGCATCAAAAAATCGGCTTCTAGACAGCGCAGCTAAATTCTTGAAGGAAACGGAATGCTTTTTAGACAGAGCTGCCAGCCGATATTGCAAAAACAAGGCATCAGAGATGTCTTTCACTGCACCCTTGCAGCAGAAGCGGCAACGTAAACACACGCTTAGGGGAGAGCTAGACTTCCTACCGCCCCGTTCAGAGGGAGAACATGTCCGTTTCCATAGCAAGGCTGGTGTGGTTCCAGTCAGGCTTATGAGAAGTCATGCTTGAAACTAAAGGCAAAGTCCTTAAAAGTGTTTACCGGTAGTTATGGTAATGAGACAGGACCTGCTAGGGTTTCAGCACTTGGCTACATAAGTAGGATTTTACAGAACCTCTTAGCAGAGTAGAACTGTTACTGAATTCTCTGCTAAGTAAATCTCTGGCATGCTTTCTAATAATATGTACTCTTCCTAAGACATTTTGCCCAAAGTAACTTAAAACTCTAAAGGAGTTAATTACTGGTTGTGACTGGTTAACAAATGCAGTTACTTCCACCGAGGTTCTTTAAATTATTAAACAGTTTCAAGCAAAGCCTTTCCAATAGGAATGCTGTGATTTTGTTCAGCTTGCTTTAGTGTTACAGTGCCACCAAGAAACAAATTCTGAAACTGGCAAGCACCACCAAGTGGCAGAAGAACATCACTCACTGAATAGAGCCTAGTATCACTGAACATGTAAATAAAAATATGTACATTATTTAGCCTCATCATTAGTACCACAGAAACAGACAGGAATTACATTTTATGACAATGAAGATTGGATTAGTGATTGGATGCACGCTTCAACTTTTCCCCCAACAGGGTCAAATCAGTTTACTTATTAGAACTGAGTCTAAAACCAAGTCTACAAATTGCACTTTGCATTGTGCATTATATGAATACTAGCTATATTATCCAATTGTCTCATGCATTTGCAAAATTTCTTATTTTAAAAGAGTACAGAATATTTACTTTCAATATTCCCGAGTTAAAGCAGTTTATTTGTGGCATACACAGTCTAGAATCGACTCAAAAGGTGTAGAGTCAAGTTGTCATATTTTTAAGCAAAAACGGCACAGAAATTCTTTCCATAGAACTTTTTAAAAACATTTTTTCCCCTCCAAATGGAAAAGTCATTGTTAAGAATAGTGATACTACTCAGATCTTTAATGGTGTTAAGGATAGTGATATTACTCAGATCTTTAATGGGGGTGCAGTTGGGAGAAGGAAAAAAAGGTTAATCTAGAACAGGAATAATTTAAGATAAATAAATGAACCTGAGAAAATCAGGCACTGCCCATCAGAATTCTATCTCCTATTGTCTACTACTTTCTGGTATTTTAATAATGGTAAGCTATATAGTGTGCTTCTTAAAGTGTTAGTGTCATGCAGGGGAAAACACATTTTTAATCCCCACAAAACTCTCATGAGACAAGGAAGTCCTTAACTCCATTTTAGAGACAAGACATACAGCTTTTAAAACATCAAGGGACTTACTTGCCCAATGTGACAAACCTAGTCAGTGGCACAGCTGGGATTCAGCTTTGCCTTATCGATGGAGTACCAGTAAGCCCTAAACATTAAATCTCAACCATGAGCGATGAGATCCAGTGGTTTCCATACGTGTAATTCTTACGAATTAATTCATATGAATTACTTAAGAAGCTTTTAAAAAAAAAGATTTTATTTATTTATTTGACAGACAAAGATCACAAATGGGCAGAGAGGCAGGAAGAGAAAGAGGGAAGCAGGCTTCCCACTGAGCAGAGAGCCGGATGTGGGGCTCAATCCCAGGACCCTGGGATCATGACCTGAGCCGAAGGCAGAGGCTTTAACCCACTGAGCCACCCAGGCGCCCCAAGAAGCTTTTTAAAAGATAGACAAATTCTGGTCTCACTGTCAGGGATGCTAATTCAGAAAATTTGGGTTTGGACCATGGAATCTGTAATTTAATATTCATCCTTATTTAAGAACTAAGGTACTAACTCTACTCATATGACAAATGAAAGGATATCTGGATTCTTGCCCAGTTTCCCCAGGACTTTTGGCAGAGAAGTTTCTAAGACAAGAAAGTGTTTACACTAAATAAAAGTGGTAGGGGGAGGTGCCTGGCTGTCTCAGTCAGTAGAGCATGCGACTCTTAGTCCCCAGGTCATGAGTTCATGTGTTTGAGCACCAGGGTGGGTTTACAAATCACTTAAAAAAATGATAAAGGCTTATACTCAGTTTGCAGATGAGTTATATACACATCTATCTCTATATCTACCATAAATTATTGAATTTCTCTATGCATATGTTTGCCAAATATGTACTAAGCTTCTATTATGTCTGACTTACTAGCTTTGTGACCAGGGGCAATTTCCTCATTTGTAAAATATAGGCAATAGTAATATCTACCTCCAAGGGTTCTTCTGAAGATTAAGGGAGAAACATGATTTAATGATAATGGCCTTGGGGTGAATCCCTACATAAATGAATGAATGAATACATAAATATGTATGCATGTATCAGCTATTTATTTATATATAATTATAATTATTATAAATCTATAATAAAAATAATTGAGTATACACAAGTTCTATATGTGTGACATTGAAGTGCACAATGTTGATTACTAATAATGAAATACAGTATCATTTTAATATCTAATCCAAAACCTCAATATTTTATCTCTTAATTTCTAGCCTACCTAAGATATATAGACACAAATAATTATTTAATGAGCTTTCATTTATTTATATATTATTTAATTTTGATTTATTTATTATTTATATCATGTATTATTATAAAATGTACATATATTATTAGTAACAAATATATTGGTACATCAAGTGTTTAATTTGTAGATCAAATACTATTGGTCATGTTTCCAAGAATTCATCTTCACTTCAGGTTTTTTTTATTTTTAACTGAGAGTAAATTTTCCACCCTTCACAGTAATTATCTAATGATGCATAAATAAAGAGCCATGATTTAAAGAAATCATTTTACAATGTAAATTCCTATGCCTTATTGATTCTGGGGCCTTCAATTATTTCGGATAGTTTATGTGTAGATTTATAATTTCAGTGCTAGAAAAATGGTGTATTTCCTCTTAAGGCAGTGGGCCCCAGTCATGAATACAGTACATTGTATTCACCCGAGGGGTTAAAAAATACTGATGCAGAGTCTTTGCTCCAAGGTTTTGAGTCCCTCTGAAGGTGACCTGGATTGTTAAAAGTTTCATGATGACTATAATGCATAGCTTTGGTTGATAGCCACTGCCATGGGGAAAGTAAATGAGGGGGTGTTTCCTCATTACCCAAATATTCAAGTTTCAGCAAGTAAAAGGGTAATTGTTTTTCACATAAAACTTTAAAATAAACATCTTACAAAAGATATTATCGGATTAAGATATTTAACCAAAGCAATACGCAGCAGTTAATGTTTGCCACCAGTTTGCCAATAGTTTGGGGAAAAAACATTATTTTTAAAAAGTGAGATATAAAAGGCAGTAGGCATCTCAATACAATTTGGTGTCTTTTTATTTACAAATTCAGACAGTTTCCAATCACTATTTAATTATAATTAAGATATTTAAAGATAATTAAGCCTTATCATAGACCTTAAGACTTTTCTTCAAATCATTATGAAACTTTATTTTTGCAGTTAGAACCAGAAGTTTGAATCGGTTTGGAATGAAGCTGCTTTTCAAGTCCCTCTTTGTTTTAATTTAGTGGGGTTTTTGCTTTTTGTTTGTCTCTTTGTTTTGTTTTTTTGTTTTTTTTTTTTGGTTTTTTTTTTGGTTTGGGTTTTCTTTTTGTTTTGTTTTTGTTGTTGTTGTTGTTGTTGTTTGTTTTTTGCCCAACTTGTCTGTGGCAGACTAAGTCTCTTAGGAATTAACATTCTCTACTGTTTGACACCTCTTCCACCCAACTGTTTCTTCCTCTTTCCCTCACATGCCCAAAAAGAAGAAGAAGAAAAATTGAGTGGAGAGGGTTCTGTCATAAAATAAATTTGGGAAACGCTTCATATAAACTCTGTTTAGCTTCACAATGCACATTTGCATATTAAAGGCTCTGAGGAGCCCTGCAGTAAAATCAAACCAAAACAGCATCAAATAAAACTAAACACCTATTTAACTTTATTGAACTCAGGTTTCCCAATATTATTTGATCATGGAATCCCTTTTAGCAAGAGAACACCACAGTAAAGTATGGCGATGGATTTTCATTTATTACACCATTTGCAACAATAGTTTAAAGGAGTGAGGCTTTTAAAAAAAGTTGTGTCCACACGCTAGATAAGGCTGGTCCTTTTCTCTGACTTCTGTTTCACACAAACAGCTGCAAAAGCAGCTCACAGTAGGGTAAACACTCTGCAGCTCTTCTGATCCAAGTCTCCCCGTCACTGTAAACATTATAAACAGTTACAGCCTTTTATCTTTTTCCTGCGGTTTACCTTAGATAGTAGTGATTGTAACACAGGTCAGATGCATTTTGAGTCTAATAACACTACTTTCTGAAAAGCTGTATTTTACATTGTTGAACATGCTAAAAGTGCTTCAATAGACAATTCCGCAAGATTTTAAAGAGAGTTTAATTGACTTCTTTACACTTGTATAGTTCTCTCTTTGCTTTGCAGCATAAATCTGGACACTTAGCCATTCACTGGCTATTATTAGAGCTTCTGATATAACATCGCGGTGAGGCCATAGGCAAGGCGACAGCACATGCATGAGTTGGAATCCTTGCCCTGACAAGCTGGGTGTCCGCGGGCAGGTTACTTAGCTTCTCTGAGTCTCAGTTTTCTCTTGTCCAGAGTTATTTTTATTACTTGGGTAACAAGAAAGTTAACCTGGTGTACGAAAATGGAGAATCAGGTGTAGAGCTCTACAGGAGGAAGAAGACAAGTTACAGGAAGGACTCATGTCTATAAATAGAAAGCCACCAGAGAGTTAAGGCAGACATTCATTTCATCTTTCTGGGGCAGCAGCATCTTTTTTTTTTTTTTTTTTTTAACTTTACTTTAGCTATTTCAATTATTCTTTTTCATTCTGTAGTTTTCTCAGCAACCCAAACATCCCCATCTCAGATATGTGTTTATAAATTGCATTTAGCTGCGTTAGATGTCTGCTGACCGTTATCCATGTAGCAGTGTGGTATTGTATATATTTTAAAGTTTTAGTACATCTGAGAATGGAGAAGAGATTTTCCATGACAAATTATTTACATTATTTAATAGCTATAAAAATAGTTTATTTTTTAGTTTATATAAGTTCTCCCATTTTCTTCTTTCTTTCTTTCTTTCTTTCTTTCTTTCTTTCTTTCTTTCTTTCTTTCTTTCTTTCTTTCTCCTTTCCTTCCTTCCTTCTTTCCTTCCTTCTTTCTTTCATTGTTGCGAATAAGGAATTTACTTGTTTAAAAAAAATCTAAATGCTGGCATTGTCCGGAAAAATTTAACAGGCTTATACATAATTGTTATAAAGTTGAAGTGCTGAAACTTGTTCACTGGAACATTTTAACTTGCACTGATGCTTTATGTCCCCACATTTATATTAAAAATTCACACACAAATGAAAATGGAAAAACTGCCAGGACCTGATTTCCGTCCCCTGTTTTTCCACTTGGAATCATACATTTACGTACTTTTTGATTCCATGGGTGAAAAAAAAAAAAAATTCTGACATTCAGAACTATCAATAAAAGGAAGAAAAGGAATTTTGTTTAAAGAATGAAATGCGCTCCCTCGCAGTGTTCGTGCGCACATTGTCCGCCTCTGCGGCAGGCCAGCCCCGTGTCCTCGGGATAACTGCGACACAATGACAGAGCGCACAGGTCGGAGGGTTCAGAAAAGCCCGCCAGCCAGACCTCGCTGACCTCCTGCAAAGCGGCAGGTCTGCGCCAAGTCCTGAGCCCTTCCTGCACCAGACCGGAGAGGAAGTTGGCGAAGCATTGGTCGAGCCAGCCTGCGGTAAGTCCGCCTGCGCGGAGGGGCCCCAGCACCCCGCGGCGACGACGCGGCCGCTCCCTCGCCCGGCAGGGGGCGCACCCCGCGAGCCGCCCCGTGGCCTGCCGCGTCCCGCCGCTTCGCCGCAGGGGGTCTGCGCGCGGCTGGGAGCCCTGACTTAGAGACCTCGCTCAGCCCCCTGCTCCCTGGGCTGGGCCTGGTGAGCCAGAGCGGCGCTGGGTTAGAGAGCGACCTCTCCTATTTACGTTCTATAAATCCCGACTTTCATATACAAGATTTACTTTCCGTGCATCATCATAAGTCAATTAATACTGAATTTCAAAGATTTAATTTCAGCTCAGGGACATCATTCTTGGTCTATGTATACGCCAAGGAGGAAGCAACATGCTTTATACATAGTTGGCAATCAACAGGCGATGCTAAATTAAGTTAAAATGCTAAAGCTAAGCACATTAATCCACACTCTTAGAAAGGATGGGTCCATTCACACGTGTACCAGGAAAGACGGCGACGTCCTTTTGGAATAACCTGGAAGTTCTCAGGAAGCTTCCTTTAAAAAGCAAAACTTATTTTGGGGAAAAAAAGTCAGCACTAAGAAGGTGATGTTTAGAGCAGATCAAGGGGTGCCTCAGCAAGGGACCGTGGTTCCTTTTAAGACTCTGTTAGTCTCAGCACCTCCCGTGGGCAGGGTTGATTCTGGTCACAGCCTGTAACTCTGTTTTTTGTTTGTTTGTTTGTTTGTTTTTAACCAACTTTGTATTTCCCATTGCTCAAGTCAGGAGATCAGCCCCTCAATTCATCAGACCATGAAACAAATAACAATTACTTGATGTGAAATTTGAGGTTTTCAAGTGGTATGAATAGAAAGAAGGAGGAAGGTAGGCAACAGGTGGTACTTGGGGGCCTCTCTCTAACACACATACCGTGTATGTGTGTGCACATATAATATATACATATATCTGTATATATGTTTGTGTGCACGCCTGCCTCTACACATGGTGATTCCCATCATGAACAGATTACACAGAGTCATCCCGGCATCGTAACTCCCAAGTCTTCTCATTATGTAAAGGTAATGGCTCCCACTAGTCTTTTAGAATCCTTCTAGATTTGTCCAGGCATATTTTTATCTCTCTATCTCTCATAGGTAAAATATATAGAGACATAGTTAAAAATGTGCTGAACACACTGATCTGCCATGGGTGGATGGTTAGAGAGAGAGATAGACATAGAGATGCACGAGAGAGGAATCAAAAGGATATACACACATATCGATACAGATAAGTATGTATCCTTTTGATTTGCGAATGGTTTCGCAACCATATACACTGTTCTATTTCTTGCTTTATCCACTTAATAAACACAAGGAGATCTACGTCATGTGGCTTGGTAGAATTTCATGTTGGTTGTCTCATAATTTATTCAGGACCTTGTTTATGGACATTTAACTTATTTTACTTTCAAATAAGAATTAATGCAGCAGTGTGACATGATACACTGTCTTTTCAATAAGGCTATCTCCCCCACTCCCCCAATAAAGAGACTAAGAGACATAATGACAACACAGCTATGTTTTTAAAGGGAAATACTGAGGTAGCTAACAAAACAAAGCTTCACATTTTGTAGTCTTAACTACTCTCAATGAGGAATGTATTTAACCTGAGAATAATATTGGAAATATTAGAAATATCTTTCAAATTTAATTCTGATATTCTTGCATAGAAGTGTTACAGTTATAACATTTTTCTGATTTTCTTCCATTTGCTGTCATAGTACATAATGCTGAAATTTAATGTAATATCAATTGCCATGTTATAAAATTCAAGGTAATGTGAGTTGGTTCAAGGAAGTTTAATTATATCATACAAAGATAGTTGCATCTGTGAGACATACAAAGGACAGTGTTTAACATGCTACACCAGTGTAGACAGAGTGAATTAGCTCTTTCCTCTCATAAAGCTAAATCTTTCTTTGTCTGAGTTACAGAATCTTTAAAAATGGCACCTTTTCTCCTTGCATAGACAATTATCTAGGGATTAGCAATGACACAAGCTGCTTTAGGGTAATGGCTAGGACTCTGAATTTGAGTTGGAATCTGATTTCAAATTCTGGCTCTGACCCTTGAAGCCATTTGAAGCCTCATCTCACGGATTCTCTTTATAGCCTTTTAATATATGTAACTTGACAGTTGCAACATGAGGATTAAATGAGATCTGTAATCTGCAAGGCTCTCTGTAATAGGACAGGTATCATGGCTGAAGTGTCTATAAAACAGAGCCAGTTTATGTGATTTGGTCTTTGCTGCTAAAGTCTGAGTCAGAAACCGTGACAATGACTGGTGACATCTCAGCCCCCAGCATTCTGCTTTGAGAAATTACTCCTAATTGAAGAGCAGGGTAAATAAAAGAAAATGTAAATATTTGGAACTGTTGGTTAAGTATATTGTAAATCATCTTATAAATGAGATTTTCCATTTTTATATGTGAACTAAATCCACTAATTCCAGAAAACTAGGAAATTTTATAAGATAGGATTTATGTCCTTTAAACAACTAACTCATTTTGTCTAAAGCAGAAAATAATGGTTTTCTTCATAAATCCATCATTGTTAGGAAAGTTTAATCTGTGATTTTTCCTCGAGTAAATAAAACATAATAATTTAGAGGTTTTTAATTTTTTTGTAAGAGTTTTGTAGCTGACTTTTACATCTTTAATATGTTTGTGACATATGATGCCATGAATAGATGAGGAAACAATGTCATTGGTGAATGTGGGAGAAGCCAATGTTAATTTCATGACCAAATATAGTTTTTGTAGGTCAACTGTTTAATTATGTATTAGTACTAAGGTTAATAACATCTCCACGGCACTTGCTCCTTACAAAACCATTTAAATAATTCCCATTACCAGTACAACATAGTATTTTTTATTTCTATGTTAGAGGACCGGAAACTGATACTAAAGATTTATTCAATGTTTTCTAACCTAAGATTTAACGCTCCTTAGCAATAAGCTTACTCTCTGAGTTGTCAAGATAACTACAAAGCACTAGCAGAAAGCTTCTCCAGCCAGACTACGTGGATCGCAAGTCTTAGTTTTCTAAACTGTTATTGTAAGGTAAGTGATCACTTCCTTGTTGCATGTGTCCTCTCACTTGCCAGGTCGTACTGGAAATGGATGCTAATAACTTGCATTTGGCTTGTGCTTTAATGCAGTAGAATAGCACATTTCTTAATTGCGTAGCACTTAGAATCGTCCGCCATTTAGAAGAAAGCTCTGTTCAGAGGCATTGTGCACATGACCGGGAGGATATTGTGGTGAAAAGATTCAACAATAGCTCCATTAATGTTTAGCTGATACCTGCATCTAATGGGTACTAATGCATCTTACATGACATATGTGAAGATAAATTTACAGCATTAATAAACTTACATTCCGTAACAATAACCTATTTCTCTAACAAGTTCTATTTCTCCCATAAAATATTGCCTTGCCAGTGTCATCTGATCGAAAGGTACAGGGTGAGATGCTGTGCTTCTATTGACTTGCAACAAAATGTCCTCCTCTTGGCACACGGTATAGATTTGTTTTATATGTAAACATATTAAAGCATTACCGTTTTGTAGAAAGTTACATTTCATGAAAATGCACATTTGGGAAACATTTGGTTATCTATCTGGAGACATAGGTCATTTCCATATAACATCTAAGATTTCAGTTCAATTTTTAAATGTTATTTATTTTCACTCCACTTTCTGTCAAAGAAGATTTAAGACAATTTAAGCCAGTTGATTTGTCATTTTGATATCTCTGAAATTGTGCACGTGAGGTGGCAATCAGTCATTTCAGCCACTTTAAAATCTGACTTCTATAGACACACCTAAAGTTATTTCAGTCATAGATTCCTGATCTTAAAATCATTCATCATGAATTTTAAAGATTTTATTTATTTATTTGACAGAGATCACAAGCAGGCAGAGAGGCAGGCAGAGAGAGAGGGAGGGAAGCACAGTCCCCTCTGAGCAGAGAGCCTGATGCGGGGGTTGTTCCCCGGACCCAGAGATCATGACCTGAGCCGAAGGCAGAGGCTTAACCCACTGAGCCACCCAGGCGCCCCATTATGAATTTTAAACACATGAAAGTCTAAATAATGTTAGTTCACAGATGAAATAAATCTCAAATTCATTATTTTTTGCGTTTTAGTATTAAGATGACAGCTGTGTACAAAAGTCTTCTGAAATCTCATTAATTTCACTGCCTATTTCACCATGGACTTGTAGATCTTTTTCTGTGTGTTACCGGTACTTACATTTTAGACAATCACATAACTGATAAGTTGTTAGAAAATAAGGTTCTTCTTCCAGAAAAATACTCATGAGTTTACACCACAATATTTTTGAATGTCATGTCAGGAAATTAAAAACCCCTCCAAAGTCCATTCATGACCCTTAGGATAAACATTCTATTTTATATGGGTCATTTTTTATTACTTATAAGGAAAATAACATCACCGAATTACATAAGCCATTTTCAGAAAAAAGAAAAAATTTGGTATGGTAACATAATAGGTTATTTCCAAATTACTTGATTTGCTTTCTGTGTCCATTATATAGATCTACTCTTTGATTAAAAAAAAACAAACCAAGTAGCCCTTTTAAGAAGTTCAACTGAGGAAGTTGGTTGCATATGGTTAATGAACTAGTTAACATTATATTTTTATTATTATTATATTATTATATAAGATATAGCTATTGTATGTATGGTAATGATATTAAATACCATTCAATATTAAATGGGAACATAGGATAGTATGTATGGTATGATATTAAATATGATAATGATATGGTAATGATATGGTATTTAATATCATTAAATGGGAACATAGGAGGTGAAGTAAAATATGAAGAAATACTATGTTCAATGCGTATCTTATTACCAAAGAGTATATTTGTATATGTGTCTGTGATTGTTTCAATATTTGTGTGTATAACAATATAAGCTTAGGTAAGAGAACAAATATATTTCAAGTATATGTACACTTTTATAAAGCATGTCTATTGATAGCATTGTCCCACTTCTTTCATCATCCAGTGATCTCTTTAGAAGTAAAATTTCTAACTAAAAACAAAAAATCAGTGTTACCAAAAGGATCTGTAGATCATTTTTAAAATTATGGTGACTTTGCAAAATATCTCTGTATCTTTGAATAAATTACATCTTAGAGCCTTGAATTAGATAGTTATTACTGACAAGTACATGGGCAGTAAAGAGGTTCACTCCCATTGTTTAGTCTATAACTCTGCAGGCATTTTCTTGATTCACATTACTTGTTATAAGAACATCCAGTGAATTTATGACAGGATAAAATAAGCAAAGCAAAGAAACACCTCCTATAACAAGAGGGAGGTGAGAATGCACTTTGCATCTCTTATCAGAGTCTTGATTCATTTTCTCAACTTTTGGTCTCGTTTCTCTTCTATATACTCTCATCTGCAATATTTTAATCACTATCTGTTTTTATTTCTTAGGTTAAGTTAAGGTTTAATTAGGAAACATTATTAGAGCAGTAAAATAACAGAAATACTTAAATCCCTTATCAATGATTTTTGGTAAAATTAAGAAAGACCATTTTGCTGTGGGAGTAACCATAACTTACGAATACTTCTTATTTTCAGTTGTTGGGTGGCAACCTCGAGAGTTCCTTCGGTAGATCCCAGACTGGCCCTGTGTATGCAAGACAAGGATAGACCCCAAAACAGGCAGACAGAGCACTCCAGATAACAGACAAGAAGCTACATGCAAGGGTCTTGGCACGCCTTGGGTGGCCTCGGGATGAGTAAACCTGCACACTGGCCGGTCACAAACTTTACAGTTGCTGCAGAGGCCTTAACTGTCCGGATGGTCTCGGTAACATCCTGCTCTCTCAGGACTGCGTCCTTGAAACCAGATCCGCCTGCGGGAACAGTGGGCAGAGCCAACTTCCTGTGGACTCGCAAGGCGGGGAAGACCCTCCAGCAGCTCAGGTCTAGCTCCAGGGCGAACCAGGGGTCACATTCTGTCAGACTCTTCTCCAGCACTCCACTCCTCCTGACTGGCTCTTACAATCTCATGCTTCCCTTTTCTGTGCTGTGCCCGGAACAGTCAGCAAGAGAGCTTTTGTTTGTTTGCTCAGCCCGGAGGTAGCTGGTTTGGTGGCCATTTCGCTGCGCTAGAGGCAGATACCACAGCAACAGTATAGGCACATGCAAGAGAAAACACAGGTAGAGATAATGGTTTCCAAAATAAGTAACCTTTTTTTTTTTTTTAACCAAGACCTGAGCCACTGATTTATTAAGCCCTGTAGGCTGAGGGTCGGGTCAGACAAGGCATTCCCTTGAGTCTTCATGTGTTTTAACCAATATGACAAATTAGCAGACTCATCACGTAGGAAGCCACAACATTCTGTTTGGAAATTGGCACAGGTGTGTCCTTCCAAGGCAGGAAAAATGTCTAACCTCATTCTGTTTTGGAGGATGGCTTTTCTCTTACAGACATTTCAGTGTTAGCCAAACCTAGGTTTTATTGCCTATCATTTAGGTGTAGCTGGGTAAATTTAGTAAGAACTTCTATTTGTACTAGAAGATGTATCTTATATATGTATACTATAAGACGTATCCCCATCTGGGGACGCCACAGGGAACACGATTGGCAACTTCAGGGGGTTTAATGGGAAAGATAAAGATTAAATAAGTAATTACACAGATAAGAAACTCTGGGAATCTCCGTGGAGGGCTAGTAGTAGACTACTGGACTTGAGTGTGGAGTGGTGTACAACAGGGTAAACTGATCTGATCTGGGGGCTCAGGCAGTGATACATTCTTTTCCTATTTCACTCATTTAAATTAAAGTTTCTGGGTCTTCTCTCTCTCTCCAAGTTCTTATCTTCTTCCTTGGGTGAATTGTTACGGGAGTTGGAGAACGTGTCATTGTTTAGGGAGGGAAAAATCAAAACACAACAGTGTTTATAGGCAGAGCAAGGGGACAATTTTCCAAAGGTTTTGGAGATGCTAAGTAAGATGAAGGTTAAAAATATAACATTTGATTTTTCATTGTGATGTTCATTGGTGACTTATTAAGGGCAATATTAATGGGATGGGATTCAGAGAGGACATGTTGGGTTGGGAGGTGGTATAAAGGGATTGATTTAGCTTCATCTGACCAGCAAAGCAAACTCTATGAGGGCAGGAATTCTGCATCCACAGCAACTAAAACAACATCTAGCATATATTGCTGTCATAAATATTTGTCAAATAAATGACTGATAGGAGTTAAGAGTGTAAGTGTAAGTCAAATCTTCTAGATTATGCATGGTCTTGTATATCATGTTAAGGATTTTGGCTTGCTGATTTCTGAGTATAATGCTTTCGAGGGTTTAATTCAGGGCCTCGCTGGACTAGATTGATGTTTTAGAACGATCCCTGTGCTCCTGGGTGTAAAATGGATTTCAAGGGAGCAGGCACACCAGTTACAAGGGCTTCTTTAGTTTTCTTTATTGAAAAAAAGAATCTGGAATGATTGATCAAGGAATCTACAGCAATTGACCAGAGAAAAGGATGTTAGAAAGTGTAATGATAGAATGTGGGATCTCTACTCTCTGGGTTACCCATATTGACTGATGGCATAATTCCTGATGCTTTTATCACTTAGGGAATATGACCACTCTTTGACTGGGGCCTGGCACTGTCACAGTATAACTCTGAACTTGTGTAACTTGTATAACTCTGAATTCTGCCCTCGAATGTGAAATCATTCACTATTTCCATAAACTAGTAATTCTGTGCTAATTTATTTACCTCCTACCATATTCTAAGCACTATTTTAAGTTTTGTAGATAAAATGGTAAAAGAGAGACATGGCCCCTGACTTCATAGTTTAGAAGGAAGGACAAAGATGAAATAAATCGCATATGAGGAGTATGAAAGAGTTAGAACCAGAAGATATTTTGGGACACCATAAAACATGGAGATTAAACCTAATTTAGAGAGCCAGGAAAGCCCAACTAGAGAAAAATAAATAAATAAGTAAACGGAGACTTTGTTATCCAGAGTCAAAAGGAAATGGGGAGGAGTAGCTTTTTGGTAAAGAATAGGTGAAATATTGGGCCCAGGATTTATACAGGGTCAGGCTTACTAAAAGGAATTTAATCACTAGAACAACGTGCACAATGATGTGAACAATAGACAAGGGCTCAACGAAGTAGTCTTCTAATTCATGTCAACGATTCTGGATGTTGTTTTCAGGACAATGGGCAAATGAAGAGGCTTCAAGGAGGCAATGATGCAACTCACAATTTAAACGGTGAGCCAGATGTCATATCACGGCTTCTTGCTCTTGAAGATTTCATTTGGCTTGGCCTGGGTTCCAATTCCTCCATCTGTGATGGAATTCAAATCCTTCCCCACAGTTTCTGTGAATTTCAAAAGCTTACTATTTTATGCTTCTCTTTGATTCTGTGCGCCAGGCTGCTTGAGGATTGTATCTGTTCTTCCCCCACATTGTGCAGCAACTTACAATTTCAACCCCTGAATCGATTCCATAAGCAATCTACACAGTAAGCATTGCATGGTTCTAGTGGGTTTCCCATGGCACTAGGAGGTTGCTGGGAAGAGTCATCTCAAAGGAAGTTCCCTTTGCCATCTTCCTTGTTTAATCTCACTTTCTCATCTTTCCTCTTTCAAGAGCCATAAGTAATGTTTTTCCATTCTTATTTAGAACCATTTCACTCATAATAATAATTCAGTGTCTTATATTTCTATAATCAAACATCTATCAATACATTTTTCCAAACAATACAGTTCTCTACCTAAGATGAATTTTGGTGCTGACTACTTACATAGACTATATTTTTTATCCTGTAAATATAATGAACACTCTAACCTCCACGTAGAGCAATTATAGCTTATTAGCAGTAAATGGGATTTTCACAAAGATAATGTAATCTAATTCTTTTATATAAAAGATGAAGACATTTAAGCTCAAAGTGGTCAAGTTACTTGCCATATTGATAGCAGCAGAATCTGGACAAAGATTTAGGCACTTCTCCTAATTCAGCATTCTGTATTTTGAGATAGTGGTCCTTCTTTGTGTGTCCTTTGTATCTTGGGAGAACACATTTAGGCTCCTAAGTTCTCTCCATAAATATATCTTTGCCCCAGTGCCAAGTTGCCTATATTTCTTGGTTAAAATATTCATGGTTAAGAGTAGCTTTTATTATACCAATTTTGTTGCAGAATTTATGCCTACTCCTTCACATACCAGTTCTCCACCATCATAAGTTTATTTCCCATAGTACTATCTGTTTCAGTGTACCAGTGTGTAGTTTTGAGGTCATAACCAAGTACAGAAAAAACAAAATTAAGATTCAAAATTGAAGTCCTCAGTTACAGGAGCATTTGAGCCAGAGGTGCAAAAGAAGTGAAATTATATTTGAGGAGATGTTATAAAAAACATCCATTAGAAGGACCATTTTAATGTAAGGTAATGTAAGGGTAAATCTGTACAAGGCACAGTTATGAGGCAAATATACCATCTTCTGGTGCGGCTTGTCAAGATTTTATTTCTTGGCAAACAGTTCTGTATAGCAGGTAAATCTTAGAAATATAGAAGTAAAATAAACTTGTATTTGGGAAATATAGCAAGTATAAGTAGGCAGTTGCAAATGGACTCAGAATCAAAGTGGAAATAGTAATGTTACCCTCTTTCTTGAACAAAGAGAACAATACAAAGATTGCTTATTTATTATAGTGTAGATCAGCACACACATAAAATAATCAAAATGCCTAAACTTTAATGTTCAATCCTCCACTCTGTCTTCTGGTTTTCCTGTCTCCTCCTCATTCTGTACTCCAGGCTGTTCTTTTCTTCTAGTTTCAAGATTAAATTGTTTCAGCTAAATCAATGATTCTTTTTTTTTTAAAGATTTTATTTATTTATTTGACAGACAGAGATCACAAGCAGGCAGAGAGAGAGGAGGAAGCAGGCTCCCCACTGAGCAGAGAGCCCCATGCGGGACTCGATCCCAGGACCCTGGGATCATGACCTGAGCTGAAGGCAGAGGCCTTAAGCCACTGAGCCACCCAGGCGCCCCTAAATCAATGATTCTTATATCTACATCGATGGCTTCATTTTTTACATTTTCAAATACTAATTTGAATTTTTAGCAACCTTTTGGAAATTTTTTTTAAAGATTTTATTTATTTATTTGACAGACAGAGATCACAAGTAGGCAGAGAGGCAGGCAGAGAGAGAGAGGAAGCAGGCTCCCTGCTGAGCAGAGAGCCCGATGCGGGGCTCCATCCCAGGACCCCGAGATCATAACCTGAGCCGAAGGCAGAGGCTTACCCACTGAGCCACCCAGGCGCCCCACCTTTTGGAAATTTTGATGTGGATATACAATTATCAATCTCAGCATGTTTAAAACATTCCCTGTCATTTTCTCCAATTTTTCTCCTAAGCGTCCTTCTAATGTGACTCTTACCACTTCATCTTCTGTGCTCTCATCCTATTAACCTCCCATAAAAATAAATCCTATCATAACCCTGCTATCAGGAAGGGACTGCACAATCTGACCCTAACTATTGAAAAAGACCTTGTAATAAAGAATTTCTCCAGGGTCTGCATTGAAAAACTCTACCTGATACCCGTTTGCCTGAAAAGTAAGAGAACATGGTCATTATTTCATCTTCTCAAGTGAGATCATCAGTGCAAAAGAGGTCTCTAAATTTTAAGGAAAGTCTGAAACGTATTTTATGTATTGTATTATTATTTTTATATCTTATCGTTGAACCCACATATAATGCTGTCAAGGTGAAACAGCAAAATTGCAAATATTCCAAGTTAAACTATTGCTATAGGTAATATCTATGGCAATAGGTAAATTTAGTTTCTTCTATTTGCTTTGTTCCCTGAATTATTTATTTTTGCTCTTTTACAAACAATCCCATGTTCTATTTTAAGGATTATAATGCACAACATAAGTACATAACTTTTTCCCTGCTTACATTTATTACATATTAAATTGCCTTAGAGAAAAAAATAAATATTTAATGAGTAACAAATTTACTGAGCTTTTCCCCAAACAGAAGACTTCTGTAGTAGCTGTCTTCAAATGCTAGTTTTCAAGTTTTCATTGATCCTTTGTAGTCAAGGAAATGTACCCAAGCATAATTGTAGAAATACAGATTTTTTTTTTAATTAGAGAACTATCAAGACAATCTCCACATGATCTAAGTATCAGTTAAATAGTAAATTGAGGAATAAATAACATGCAATATACTTAAATGTTTCTGATTTTTTTCTCTCCTTAATGAAAAACCTTTTGAAAAAAAAATCTTTAACCACTTTACCATTCTTGGATAGACATCAAATTCTATATAGACTGGGCTTGACTTCCAAGCTCCACCACTTAGTATCTGTATGATTTTGTGCAAATTACTTAACCCCTCTATTTTTGATTTCCCATATGTGAAAATTGAAGACTTTGGTGTCTGGCACACAATAAGCATTCACCAAATGTTATCTGTTATTGATTTAAAGAAAATAAATCATTTAAATTTTTTAAATTTTATTTAATATTTATTTATTTGATTTGATTTAATATTTTTATTAATTTTTTATTTTAATAATATTATATTATATATTATATATTATATATTATATATAAAAATAATAATATTTTAATAATTAAATTATTTAAATTTTTATTAAATTTAAATAGATTTATTAAAGAAAATAAATATACAGCTGTATTATTATATTTATTTAAAGAAAATACTAAAGGGTAAAGTCTTAGGAACATCTTAAAAGAGATTCTCTAATTTCATTCATATCAAAGAATGCCATAATTGTTCTATTAACCAGCATGAAGAATGGAAGATCATTGTACTCAGCACTTTTGTTTAATGACTCTGGATGGGTTGTCTTAATCCATTATAGGTGTTTCCAGATTCCTTCTTTACCCAATTCATGGTATCCAATATGGAACTTTTAGGCCTTCAGTGTCCTCTCTCTATTTTCATTTGCAAAGGAAAATATATCTAAGTCATGATAATAAGAACATTAAGATAATAAGTTCTTATACCTGGCTTAGTACAGAAAGAGCACCATAAAATTAACTGTATTTAATAAAGTGCAAAGTCATAAAATTAACTGTATTTAATAAAGTGCAAAGTCATCTGTTTTGAAGCTTTACTAGAACGTGTAAAATTATCATAATCAGTAATGATATTAATTCTGAAAAATTATAGAAACTAAAGCTTTTTCCTGAAGTTGAGCAATGTGTCGTTGGCTGTGTTTTATATTGTGGAGCAAATTATTCACAAATATCCTAAATCCTAAAGAAATGCAATACTGATTGTGCCCCAGAAGCTAATACAAACGCAGACTAAAAAAAAGAAAAAAAAAGAAAAGAAAAATATTAATCGAGATTACAGTTGAACTATTTTTAGTGAATCCTTTAATGCTCTAGCAAGTCTCTCATCAGGAAATAGCATTTTGTGTTTCTATCAGATTTCTTTCCTTCTAAGGAAGAAAGGACAAATCCTAAAATTTTTCGATGGGCATTTATTTATCCTTTTCGTTGTTACTTAAAAACTAAGAGAAAATAAAGAAAAAATTAGAAGGAAACAATTTTTCCTTTCCTGAGATGCATCTCTTTTATGGTTTCAAATAGACCACCTCTTTGCCTTTAGTAAAATGGAAGGACTTGGCAGGAGTCTTAGCTATCACCCTTACACTGCGCAGCTCAGCGTGGAGATTGTACCAGGGAGGGCAGGGGAGGGCGCTCTTTACAGGTGCAGCTCTGGGCTTCGTCCATAGGCGTCCTTGGGAGCGAGTTGCCCCGGATATTCCAAGGTGGCATCACTATTTCCCGTTGCTCAAGTTGAATAAAAGCCCAAGGATTTTATTGAGTCGTTCTGCTGAGTATCTTAATAGTATTAGGATGAAGGAGGTTTGTTTTTGAGGTTGATTTCTTTTTTCTTCTGAAAGCATGAAGTCTGAACAGTTGGGATTACAGATTCGGCTTAGGGAGAATTGAAGTTGTTTCATACACACCTACCTATCTTTCTTTCTTTCTCTTTCTTTCTTCTTTCTTTCATCTATCTGTCTATCTCCAGAAACAAAACAGACAGCTTCAATGTCTCTGGAATCTACACAGTGCCAGTAGTGTCCGTCGTAGCTCAATGATGAAGTGTTAACCGCAGCTGTAGATTCAGTAACTTGGGCTTTGTTTTATTTTTTTAGGGTGCAATTAAAAAGCACTATTTTGGTTTAGGGCTTTTCCCTCTTTTTGTTTGCATATGCTCTTTCAACAAAAAGCTTAATTTGCTAAAAGCTGGCATCAGTAATAACAGGCATACTTCCATAAACTATTTTGGAATTAAACTTGAATTAATTCTCGGTTATCGCTTACTTCCTTAAGCAGGGAGAAAGGAAAGATTACGTGTTGTTAAATTTATGATTATATTTATTGGCAACTATTTGTAAACTTCTGTCTTCCTATTGACTAGTGGGCTGTAAAAGATTTCTGTTATTTCCTTGCTTACTGGGTAAATCATGATAATTAAGTCTCAGAATGTCTCTTGTATTAGGTGTGATATAACTTAGAATCTCTTGGGTTCTCATTTACCAAAAATGTATTTTATATCCTTACACTTTGAGAGTCTTTCTCAGTATACCTCAAGATATTTAGGACATTAATTAGAGATTTAAAAAATGTTCCGTGCTCCCTCACACAGTACTTTTCTGAGCAATGATCATATATTCACTCATCAGGGAATAAAAATGGTTGCATTATAGAATTTTAGAGCCCGAAGGGAATACAGAGCTGACGTAGACCCACCAGCTAGGTTTTCAGATGAGGCAGCATTTTTTCTGTAAGTTAAGTGACAGGCAACAGGTCACATGCCTGCCCAATGACAAAGCCCCGGTGAGATTCCTAAGTGCCAATACAATCTGTTTTGTGATACCTCATGAGTGTTTTCAGTGGGCTTGATCCCGGTGTTGCTGTCCCCTGTGATATTGAGTTATACCCATTCATTGTATGACGCTCTAGTTATGTTAATTATATAAACGACAATTCATCCATTGCATGAAAACAGAATAAAGCCATTCATACATGCCAGGGTTGCAGCACACGTTAGACAATGCATTTTATTGTGTTTTGTGAATAAAGACATTAAAACTTTCATATCCTGTGAGCTAAGCTCATGTGTACTTTTCAAACCCAGAAAGAATGCTTCCCCCCAAATTTGAGATTCTTGAAAATGCTATGAAATTCTTGGTCATGCTTTATGCCAGTTGGTTTTGTTATTCTTTTTGCTTACTACTGGTTGTCTTTAGTTCTTTATAGTCTTAATCACTTATCTAGATGTTTTGACATAATTCTGTATTTTCTTTACATGTCAGTTAAGAAAAACTATGTGAATTAACCTATATGAAATTTATTAATTCTGGAAGTGACTTCCAAAGTTGCCACTGACCCAGATGTTTTGGTAAAAAGATTTTTATTTTTAAGTCTCGCCTCTAGGAAAACAGCACATTCTTTATTGTAATAATGAAAATGTTGCAATGGGTGGAACCACCATATGAGGTAGTAAATGGACTTTGAAGTCTGGAGTACTTGAGGAGAAACACTGAGTTCCAAAGGACCCTTATGTGTTTCTGTTGTCACTATATCAAGATGTGGTAAGCAAGCATTATTACATTTCTCTTTAGAAATAGATATTTGTCTATATAGGTCTCTCTCCTTCTGATATTTATTTTATATAATCTATATATAACATATACATCTCTGTATTTGTATTTGTATACAAATATACACACATATACATAACATACACCTTTATTTGTATAAATGCACACACACATATGTAACATATATATTTGTATAAATACATACATAATATATACTATATATAATGTATAATATATGAATATATACATACATACAAATACATGCATATATATGACATATACAAATACATATCATGTCTATTCATTCTTCAAAATCCCAATCTGCATGTTATTTTTAAGAAGAATATTGTTCAGCCCCATCTCCAAAACCAGCTTAATTGTGCTCCTTGCCACATCCTAACAGAAAGATGCTCAATTATAATTACCGATTTATTTTTCTGAAATTTAATCTGGTCTGTGAACTCTTCAGTGATGGACCTGAATCATATTTCTATTATTCATCATATTGCCTGGAATATAATAGTCACTTAATAACTTTTTTGCTGATATACAAATAATGTCTATAAACTACTTAATAAATCAATATTGTAGTACCTATATGATTAAATAGAAACTTCAGGAACTTCAAAGAGGAGGAAAAAAGAAACATGTATAGATGATAAATGATGGGGAAATCTGGATCTAATAATAATGTAAGGTTTGTAATAACCATCAGATTTCCAAAATTACATTTTTTACCTCCAAAATGATTTTGCATTTTTGTATAAAAAAGGTTTAAGTATGACTTATCAGTTTGGAAACATTTTATTTTACTATTGTTCCCTGACCACATTTACAGTCTCTTATTTTATAGATTATAAATAAGATAAAATTATTAATCCTTAAACACAATCAAAACTACAGTTTTCCTGAAAAAGTTCCTCTTCTAGTCTGTCTTGTTTTTTGAATAACATGCCAAAAATTATTCTAATACCTTCAAAATGTTTACTCCTAACATTAAGAAAAATCTTTTATGTAACTATTATTTTAAAATTTTAATGTACTAAATTGTATTTATTTTAAAATATTGACATTAAAATGGGATGCTGCAGTGGCTCAGTCAGTTGAATGTTGGACTTACGATTTTGGCTCAGGTCATGATCTCTTGGGTCATGAGATAGAGCCCTGTGTGGGGCTCTGTGCTCAAATGGGAGTCTGAAGTTTCTCTCCCTCTGCCCCTCCCCCCACGCACATACGTGCATGCTGTCTCTAAAATAAATAAATTCTGATAAAAAATAAAATAAAATATTGAAATTAATATAACCTAATGTTTATAATTTAGTTATCTGATATTTCAATCTTCTCATTAATTAAAAGAAATGAAATTTCTTGTTTGAATCTGGCATTAAACGGTTGAGAAGACAGAGATCGGAGTTTGTGGAGGTGAACACAGCTCAAATTTGCAGTGTGAAATACCTAAGAGGAAAGAAGAGAAAGACACAGAGAAAGTTATAGAAATCTGCAAAGCCATTTCTCTGAGTCTTTAGTTGAATAACAATCTATGTATGCATAGGGAGAGACTCCATGAGGCCAGTCAGGCACAACTTCTGATGAAGGAAAAATTACCATGGGATTGTAAGATAGAAAATTCCCAGAATTCACACAGGGGTGGGTATTTTACTTTGCACCATATTAAATATGTGGGCATTCAGTAATCATCCTAGAAGGACCAGGTCTTACACAAAAGGTTTATTCAACCCTACGATAAAGGTCACTCTAGATCTACCCTAAAATATTATAAAAGAAAGGATCCAAAGATCACAGTAATCTGCAAGGAATTTCAGTGCCTGCCAGAAAAAATGAATCACTTAGAAGAACACCAAAAAACACAGCACTTGGGCGCCTGGGTGGCTCAGTGGGTTAAAGCCTCTGCCTTCAGCTCAGGTCATGATCTCAGGGTCCTGGGATCGAGCCCCACATCGGGCTCTCTGCTCAGCAAGGAGCCTGCTTCCTCCTCTCTCTCTGCCTGCCTCTCTGCCTACTTGTGGTCTCTGTCTGTCAAATAAATAAATAAAAATCTAAAAAAAAAAAACAAAACACAGCACTTGACATAAATGCATAATGTCTGTAATCCAATGAAAAAATTACTAGATAACAAAAAAATAGAAAAATGCAAATCAACTCCAAATATAGTTTTAAGCTTCTTCAATTTCAGTTAGTCAAAAATGGGAGTTCAGGGCCGCCTGGCTGACTCAGCTGGAAGATTCTACATCTCTTGACCTCAGGATTGTGAGTTCTAGCCTCAGTTGAGTGTAGAGATTACTTAAATAAATTAACTTCAAAAGAAGGTGAGAATTCAATTATTAGATTAATAGCTATGATCCTCCTGTCACTAGAATATATATAAATACCATATGTTGTGGACATCTTTATATAAAAGTAAGCGATATGATTATAGCTTATCATAATTTACCAAGAGCTTTTCAAAACTTGATCTCAATAAATAATAAAATTATTCACAAAAAGCTGTGTGGTCACTACTATTATTTGCTAAATTTATACTTCAGGCCAGGCAGGCTCAAAAACGTAACAACTCTTGAAGTGGAATAACAATCTACTGTCCCCAAATATACTTTATTCTTAATTCCAGTGCATTATCTCAAGTAGGTGTATACTTATTAAAAGTTGCATAATATTCCATTAAATATTCCTGACATTAATGTGTCATAGCTTGTCTCCTAAACAGATATTTCTCATATAACTGATGGTGATACTTTCCATCCTAAAAGGTCTTACCTAAAAAACTTAAAATCAGGGCTCAAAGGTTCATAATAAAAAAGCTAATACTGGGGCACCTGGGTGGCTCAGTGGGTTAGGCCACTGCTTTCGGCTCAGGTCATGATCCCAGGGTCCTGGGATCGAGCCCCGCATCGGGCTCTCTGCTCAGCAGGGAGCCTGCTTCCCCCTCTCTCTCTACCTGCCTCTCTGCCTACTTGTGATCTCTGCCTGTCAAATAAATAAATAAAATCTTTGAAAAAAAACCCCACTAATACTGTGTTATATATATTTAGATGTCTCTTATGGCAATATCAAAGGGGATTTATGAAATCACAAAGATAAATGATTGACAGCATTACTTTGAGATTATTATAGTGTACATGAATGGTAAATATTCTAAAGCAATTATTTATGAAGAAGAGAAAACTAGCATTGATTATTTATAATGTGCCTGGTTGTTCTTCTACATCACTAGCTTATTCTTCTTAGTTTCTTTTATTGCTTTGTTTCTTAATCCAATTCTATTAGATTACAATAATGCTACTCTATCTAATCTGGCCCAGTTAGTTGTTTCTTTCTAATTATTTATATATTGAATCTGTCACGTAGATTTTTTTCTATTGCGTTTGCTTAGGAGTGACAGCATTGTTTTAGGATTTTGGTAAGAATGACAGGATTGGGTTTGATGTAACTGTGAGGTACAAAATAATGGAGAAATATAAATGCATATATTTACAAATGTATGGATTAGTCTGAAATCTTAAAATAATAACACTTCTAATGAAATTTCATGCATACTTTCTTTTTTTCTTTTTAAGATTTTATTTATTCATTTGGGAGAGAGAGAGAGTGAGAGAGCATGAGAGCATGAGAGGTGAGGGAGGGGGCAGAAGGAGAGGGAGAAGCAGACTCCCTGCTGAGCAAGGAGCCTGACCCTGGGGTTCAGTCCCAGGACCCCGAGATCATGACCTGAACCAAAGCCAGATGCTTAACCAACTGAGCCACCCAGATGCCCACATGCATAGTTTCAAGAAGCACTAGCAATGATTCATGAAAGTAACTAAGTCCTCATCTATACGTAGGTCAACATGAAGTTTCAGTGGTGGTTTCAACCTCAATTGCAAAGAAACGAACAAGTGATTATTAAGTATTCATAAGTCTTAAGTAGGTCAGAATGGGATATTGAGAAGAAAAAGTGAAATTCTGATAAAGAAAGATTTCCTGGAGAAATCTGAAAATCACCTGTGAAGAAATACAGCCAAGGGTAATTAACCTCCTGATGGTGAAAATCATGATAGAACAGATACTTCTCTACCTAGTATCTTGAGTGTTTTGTTGATTTTCTTATTTTTAACCTGACAATGAACATTTTTAATTTCTAGTCCTTTCCAACTTTTTATTATCTTTGTAAAAAAGTAATTCAGATTACTAAAATCACTTCCAAACTCAAAAATTTTATTTCTGATCTCAGACAACACAATTGCCATCAAGAAATGAATGAAAAGCAACCTTTTTTGATATGTAAATTAGATATCAAGCAGCCAATTTTGTGTATACTTCATGTATTCTGAAATGTCATAACACTTTGTAGAAGACCAGGTGTGCAATCAGAGATAAGCTTTCTATCCTAGTAACAGTAATCAATATGACTTAGTATTTTGACTTGATAAAAGTGAACTTAACTATATGATTCCATTCCAAAGAAATCACAATAAGAAAAAGCTAAACAAATGGGCTTGTGCTGTCCCTAATTTTTATGTTTCTACATCTATTACTATCATCCCTATTCTCTTTGTCTCATTTGATGTCTCATTTTTATTTTACTGGTAGGAAGATAAAGTTTTCTATAAGGCTGATTTAAAAAGAAAATAAATAAGAGTTTAGATGTGTTAGATGCCAAAGTTATTTTTTGTGTAGGAAACAAAAAAAAATTACAGAGTCCACTAGCTTCTGTTATCTGATTTATGGCACTATGTTTGACCCACCTAAATATAGGTCAGTGATGAAGACACTTACCAGAAAATCCATTTGATAGAACTTTCAAGTAGTTCATTTTAATAGCTCATTTAACTATTATGAGAGGTGTAAAGATGTGATTCAGAGGAATCCTAGTTTGGGTGAGCTGGATTTTTAATCCTTATTCCGATCATATCTGCATGTACATGAGCAAGTTACTTAATGTTCTTGGATCTCACTTTCTGTATTTGGAAGATGGAAAGGTTGGCCTTTATCATCTCTTTATATAAAAGTTAATGTTCTATCCAAATACCAAATACATTGCTTTTAATGAATATGAGGTAGTTTATGATGTCTTCCCCCTTAGCTTGTTAAGACTAGTGCTAGAATTTGATTAGAATGACAGGGTACAACCTCAACAGACTGGAAGTACCCTTACAACTGAGTCCTCTCAGATCAACCAACAAGTGATGATTGAGTTCCTTTTGTTGCAAAAAACTCACAAAATATTGTTGCTGCTCCCAAAGAATTTGAAATCCCCCATATATGAAAGACCAATAAAAGCATAATATCCTATAACTTTAAAGAATGATATTGGGATATCAATTTGCTACCTTTTAATTTCTAGTATAGAAATCTATTTTGAAGAACCCACAAGGGCACAAGGGGCCCTTGGCCTCATACATGATTGAAACCAAGATTATAATCACTGTGCTCCAGAGTTCTGAATCTCTGTATGTCCTTGCCTGTGTGTGCAGCCCTCTTTTCCACCTGTCCATGTCATCCTCTGGTATTAGCCACTTCAACGTGGATATCTAAGATGGGTCTCAAGTTCACATTTCTTAGATTTACTATAATAGATGGGTTAGGAATGAAATTTATTGCCCCAAGTTAAAAACAAAACAAAATAAAACAAACACATCAACTAACAAAACACCAAGAAGGAAGTACGTTGTCCAGGCATGGGAGTGTAATAATAATATGATGGACCTTGTGTTGTTCAGGTGTTAACACTCGTTGATCCATATCGGCCAAGTGACAGTGGGATCTGGGGAATGAGGCAGGGTCCAACTTGAACTGCAAGGTTTAGCAGAAAGCAAGGAAAGAGCTCGCACTAGAAGAGAAGAGGCGCTGTCCCGGGAAAATGAAATATAGCTACTAATGAAAATAGCTAATTAGCTTATTCTGAGAACAGAATGACCAGCGCTAAGTCCTGAACAAGTAAAGCAGGATCCAAAAGCTAACGACTGGATGCCTTCCAGCTGGGGATTGGCACAAAACGGGGAGCACAGCGAGAACACCGTCATGGAGGAGTGCCCCTACGAATGTAGCACTGAGCCGGCTAGTTTGGTGAGAACTCTGTACAAATCCAATCAAGCAAGGTCAGTCCTTGGGAAATGCTACAATTTTTATTCCCTCTTCATGTTTCCACTTCAGAGCACAGTGCCAATTTCTCTATCTTTAGAGGTTTCTGTGTGGTTGCTCTTTTCCTTTGTCATAAATGATATAATGCCTGCAAAGAAACATGTAGGTTTGTTTTCTGAAGATACCAGGATTAGTAAACCTGGGAAGACAGAATTGATCTAATAAGAAAGACTTGGGGTTCTTTAAAAAAAAAAGAGAGAGTACTTAAGGTAGGTTATCTGAACCAAAATAGAAGAAGGCTTAAGATTTTTGCAGGCATCAGGCAGAGAGCAGTGGTCTTCTGGTAATTCTAGTGAAACGCAAAGAACCTAGACTTGACAAAATAAATAGAACATTTCACTCTCCACTGGGGAAAATTATTTACATAGAAATAATAATCTTTCTCTACTAGATACCAAGAGATCCTAAATGTCAGGTAAAAATTTGTATGTTTGGGTTAGTTTAAAATGTAAATTTTAAGCCAAGTTATTATGATGATTATTTTATTTTATTTTTGACCTCATGTAATACTACTAAGAACTTTGACTTCTGTTTTATACAAGATGAGAGCATATTACCTAGAGATAGGAGTAGAACAGCAACAGAAGTAGAGCCCCAAATTGATTATCTTCAATAAGACACTGTCTCTTGGGGTAAAATTATTTTTTTCATACAGAACATGTAAGACCTTCTAGTCTTTTAGGACTAATCCTTTGATTATCTAGAACTTTTTTCATTCTTCTTCTGAAGTATTACGCTTCCCTCTTTCCCTTGATTAATTCTCTTCCAACTGAAGACCAATTGAAACACCCATTAAAACCAGTAATTGGTTTTCATTGGCAGGAATTGTGGTTCTTTGTGACTTAGAGAACAAGAAGGAATGGATATCAAGAGTGAATTTATCGATGTTCCTAGGAAGATGTTGCTTCGGCTGAGGTCGAAGAGGTTGCTGCCTGCGTTTTCCTCAAGGATTTTGATGGATTCCTTTCTCACATTGAGGTCCTTCATCCATTTTGAATCTATTTTCGTGTGTGGTGTAAGGAAATGGTCCAATTTCATTTTTCTGCAAGTGGCTGTCCAATTTTCCCAACACCATTTATTGAAGAGGCTGTCTTTTTTCTATTGGACATTCTTTCCTGCTTTATCGAAGATTAGTTGACCATAGAGTTGAGGGTCTATTTCTGGGCTCTCTATTCTGTTCCA
>PISX010011107.1:0-67063 GCA_004024625.1 Mellivora capensis
ATCTCCCTGATGGCTAGTGATGATGAACATTTTTTCATGTGTCTGATAGCCATTTGTATGTCTTCATTGGAGAAGTGTCTGTTCATATCTTCTGCCCATTTTTTGATGTGATTATCTGTTTTGCATGTGTTGAGTTTGAGAAGTTCTTTATAGATCCTGGATATCAACCTTTTGTCTGTACTTTCATTTGCAAATATCTTCTCCCATTCCTTGGGTTGCCTCTTTGTTTTCTTGACTCTCTCCTTTGCTGTGCAGAAGCTCATTCTTGAGTTGACAAATCTTTGACATATTTTTATATTTGAATGAGTCATATTTTTAACTTTTTTAAAGCATTGTAACAATTGGGCAGACTTAATGTATTACAGGCTTAATGTAATACTTAATGTATTAATTGTATTACTTAATAAAAATTGGGGGCATGCCAAATTAGACTTACTCGTGAAAAACAAAAAATAAACATTAAAAAAGTTATTCCAACATCTGAATAAACAGACAGGATAAACAAGAACTATATAAAGGTTGACAGGAAAAGGCCTTGATAATTTTGAAATGTTATCTGATAGAGGAATCAACTTTTGCTTTCATTTTTAATAAACTTATTGTTATCAACATGAGGTTTTTATTACCATTGATACATATTGGGAATCTGAGGAAAAAGTGGCATTGTTTTAAGTGAAGTTGGAAAATTAACAGGAAGATAAGGAAAACACATATTACAAACTTTCCACTTAAGGACACTACTTCTAAGAAAGTTAAAATAAGAAAGCATGGTGACCGCTAATGTTAACAATGACAATTTTGACAGAATTTGTGTGGAAATTGATCAGTAAATTTGTCCTAAATGCCCTAGAGGCCCTAATGCAGTTGATAATTTGAACAGATATGTAATAGATTTTTAAAGATGTTTTTATTGACATACATTTGGCATGGAACAGTGTGTAAATTTAAGGTGTTCAACATGTTGATTTGATACATTTATATATTATAATATAATTCCCATTGTAGTGATAGAACCTCTATCACATCACAAAATTATTTCTTTTTCTATAGTGGAAATAATTAATATCTGGCCTCTTAACAAATTTAATGATTATAATATTGATTATGTTATAATACAATAATTATAATACAGTATTGTTGTTTCAACTATACTATGCACTTGAGCTCCACAACTTACATGAACACTAGTTGCAAGTTTGTACACTTAAATAACAATTCTCCTATTGTTATGAGTTTGGCTTTTTTTAGATTTCACATAAAGTGGTGTCACACAGTATTTGACTTTCTTTGGTCTGTCTTATCTCAGCATAATATCCTTGAGTGATTTTCTTCTTTCTCAAAGCTGAATATTAATTCCACTGTATGTGTGTGTGGGTATACATGTATGCATGTGCGCACACACACATATCACATCATCTTTATCCATTTTTCTTAGGTTGTTTCCATATTTTTGGCTATTGTGAACAATGCTGCAATAAATATGGGAGGGGTGATATGCCTTGAATATCTTATTTTCATTTCCTTTGGGTATATACCCAGAAGTGGAAATGCTGGAACATATGCTATTTCCATTTGTAATTTTTTGAGAAACATCTACATTGTTTTCCACAGTGGTTGAACCAATTTGCATTCTCACCAACAATAATAGTTTCCTTTTTTCCATATTCTTGCCAAATGTGTTAACTCTTGTCCTTTTTTTTTTTTTAAGATTTTATTTATTTATTTCACAGATAGAGATCACAAGTAGGCAGAGAGAGAGAGAGGAGGAAGCAGGCTCCCCGCTGAGCAGAGAGCCCGATGCGGGACTCCATCCCAGTATGCTGGGATCATGACCTGAGCCGAAGGCAGAGGCCTAACCCACTGAGCCACCCAGGCGCCCCAACTCTTGTCTTCTTGATACTAGCCATTCTAACAGGTGTGGGGTGGTATTTCATTATGCTTTTGCTTTGCATTTTCCTGATAATGAACAACATTGCATATCTTTTGGAAAAATATTTAGTTCCTCTGAACATTTTTAAATCAGGTTTGTTTGCTTTTTTTTTGTTGTTATTGAGTTGTGTGAATTATTGAGTTGTGTGAATTATTTATATATCAAACCTTATTTGATAAATGGTTTACAAGATTTTCTCCCTTTCTGCAGGTTTCTGTTTCATTTTGTTGATCATTCTTTTGCTGTGCAGTAGAATTGTTTATGGTGACATTTCCATGGCTAATTCTTGTCTTAAAGATCCCTTAGGTAGAATTTTGAAGTTTAACACATCTCTGTAGCCAAGACTTGACTCTTCTTCCTCAGACTAGATAGATTCTTGTGCCTAGAACAGTAGCTCTGGCAGAACATCTTACATTTCATATTAATTCTAAATTAGTACAATGTCCTTTAAGTGATGGACATGGATTTTCCAGTTAAATTTAAAAATCTCCTTAATTCTGTAGCTGAGACTCATGGTACTTTATATTTACATCACAATTACAGCTGAGAGAAATATAATAGTGTAACTGTGAGGGTCTGGGGTTTGCCACATTCTTCTACCAATTTAAAATAGTTTGGGGGCATTTTTAGTCCAAAATGCTGCACAGCATTGTCTATTTTCCTTGACTCAGTCTCTTGACTTGCCCTTTAGTCTCTGACAAAAATTATTCAAACTAAATCAATATCATGGGAAAAACATTAGAAAATGAATTATAATTTTAGTTATTCAGTATGCCTCTCTGTTCAGTGAGCCTGGAAAACGGCCAGTCTTAATTAATGGTTTGAAAATAAGGAGCTAAGGACTGGGTGCTTACCCAAAGAATACAAAAACACTCATCGGAAAAGATATATGCACCCCCTCTGCGTATTGAGACATTTTTTTTATGGCAAAATGGCAAAATGACATTTTACCATTTGTAACAAAATGCATGGACCTACAGGGCTTTATGCTAAGTGAAATGAGTTAGACAGAAAGAGACAAATACTGTTATGATCTCACTTTTATCTGGGATATAAAAAACAAAATAAATGAACAAACAAATAAAAGCAGAATCAGACCCATAAACACAGAGAACAAACTGATGGTTGTCAGAGGGGAGGGAGGTAGGGGATAAGCCAAAAGGGTGAGGGGCAGTGGGAGGTACAGGCTTCCAGTTATGGAGTAAGTCACATGACTAAAAAGCACAGCACTGCCAATATAGTTGGTGGTACTGTAATGGTGTTATATGCTGACAGATGGGAGCTCCACTTGTGGTGGGCACAGCACAGAATTTTTGAATCAGTATACCGTATACCTGAAACTAATATAAATTCGTGTGTCAAATATACTTCAATTAAAAAATAACAAGTACAATCAGCAGCTAAGAACAAAAGGCTAATTCATCTGTAAGTATTTCTTTTCCTGTAACTGAGTTTACATCATGCTTATATGCTGTCATAGGTACTGATTCTGGGGTATGTGACATACATTGTGGCTTGTCTTAGACATTTTACGTACATTTCTAATCCTCGAAGCAAACTTAAAATATAGGGACTATCATCTTTATTATTTATTTTTTTAAATCACTGATGAGGAAAGATTGGCCCAGAGAAGTTAGGCAAGTTGTGTCTGAGATCACACAGCCAACACGCAAATCCACCTCTGTCTGAATCCTCGGGCTCTGTTCTTTCTATCAAAGGCAGGGATTGGGATGCCCGAGTTCTAGAGATGCTTTGTGACCTGGAAGTAATCATTTTTCTTCTTTAGTCCTTTGTTTCTTTAACAATAAGAGAATGTGGTCAAGCTAAGTCATGCCAAGCATCTCTTCTAATTTGAAATGCAGATATGATGCATATTGCTTTGTTTACAATGTACTTCTTTTTTGTGCTCATCACTAGATCCTTTAAGGAAAAAAGGGGGAAAAAGTGGGATTCACACTTCCTCTTAATTGCCTGGGTAGCCTGGTTTCCTCTCTGGAAACTATGATAGAGTCATTTTCTTCTACACTGTTACCATATTAAAATTATCCCAGGATTGTACTATTGACCCCATAGATGTGCATTTGGGCAGACTCACATTTTGCTGTATGAACAGGTAGTCTTAAACAAAACACTGTGTTTAAAACAAAATTCAAATTAAGATAATCACTTTGAAATCCCATACCCATGGAACATCTATAAGTTGTTTGAAAGAAATATAATCCATTTTTAAATATTTTCTCATTTAATTTGAAAGTTGATGTGTTTAATACACCCTTCATGAAGAATATATTTTTTTAAAGATGTTATTTATTTATTTGACAGAGAGCAAGAGATCACAAGTAGGCAGAGAGGCAGGCAGAGGGGGAGAGTGAAGCAGGCTCCCTGCTGAGCAGAGAGCCCAATGCGGGGCTTGATCCCAGGACCCTGAGATCATATGTGGGGCTTGATCCCAGGACCCTGAGATCATGACCTGAGCCAAAGGCAGAAGCTTAACCCATTGAGCCACCCAGGCTCCCAAGAACACTTCTTATTTCCTTAAGACTTGTTCACAAAAGTGTGTTAGGTAACTGGCAAACTCCATGAAAATGAAATCAAAGCACTAAGAAATAGATTGTGGCAAAAATAAAGAATTCATTCTGGGCGAGGGGAGTTAAGATTGGACTTAAAATAATTTACATGTACCCACTCAGAGCTGAGTTTAACAAAATATGATTTATGTGAAAAGCATTTTTGCTGCATAATTTATGAAGCAAAAAAGTGGAATATAGTCAGCATATGGTGACTTGGGTTTGGAAGAGAGGATTTAAGCATAATAATTCAGCCCCTAGTTTATGTCATATTTCAATAAAATATCTGGCTTTCTTTGCTCCCTCCCATCCCCAGCACTCAAACCCCTACAGACACACATGCCATCACATCTTACACATTTTCTGCATTGCTTTCCGTATTTATTGTTTTCAAGCTTAGAAAAGTAATGGCTTCTTATATGCACTTTTCTTTCACACACCTCAAATGATGTGCAGTGTGCTTCACTGAAAATAAATAACTAGCAGGGCTGATTTTTTAAAATTTATTTATTTATTTTCAAATCCCAGCTTTCTTGGGGTGTTTTGTAAAGAGAAAAGGAGTAAGGAAAGTAGGTCTGGCAACTCTGTTTCATTATTTCAGACATGCATGGCCTTCTATACAATTTGCTTATTGATTTCTATAATGAAGACCAGAAAATTACATCCTCTCTTGTCTGTGGAGCTATGTATCACTGATTGCTCAACCACTGTCAAATTAAACAACTTGCCTATGCCTGATAAAGGATTCATATAGAAATTAAAATGATCATCAGCCTTCTGTTTAACCCAGTAGTATGTCACTTATGTTAAATAGAGTTAACATCATGCTAGACAGCTGTGCCCCCTCCTTCAAGTCAATTCATGAAACTGTCTTTCTTCGGAACCACTAGTGTTTCCACAAGGTTTGAGCCCTGGGTTTCTTGAAGAAGATTACACCCAATATCTCTTTTTACTGGACAATCGATGTTCAAAAACAAACAAGTAAAATAAAAACCAAGCCATACAAAGAGCACTGAAAGACCGTGGTTTCTGTGTGTAGGAAAGCTCCCAACTGTACCAGAAATATTGTTTTCTAACTCTAATATTTGAATACCCAAGGTCATTCATATATTTATTCCATCAAATCCCTAAGATTAAATTCAGCCTGAGATTGGTCTTCAGAAGTAGGCTTTCATTCTAAATCACACAATTTTATGATTGTATCACTGGACTCCCAGGGTAACTCCCAGTGTGACAGGACCTGAAAAAATATATATATTTTTTCTTAAATATTTCAATGATCTTGGATAAGTTCCAAATTTACACTTACATTTATTTATGTAATTATTCACACAAATTTAAATGTTCTAGCTCTGCCTTTGAGATCTTAAATTGGGATTTTCATCTAAGCCAGGTAAATACTTAAATATCAACATACACCTGCTAAAACCCAAATGAAATTCATTATCAAACTTCTTTTGGTTAGGAAGTTCTCCCATTTGTTGATCTCAATTTTCTAAGTTTCTGCTCAGACATTCCTTATTGAAGACAAAGAATATTAGTCTCCATCCTCTTTAAAATCCTTAAAATAAAAATTTCAACAACTAATTTCTATAACCTTGTCTCATCAAAGCAATAGAGCATCATTTATTCAAATATAAAATCATTTGAATTGTCTTAAATTCAAAAGGCAAAAGCTACAATAGATAATACAGATGTCATGGTGTATATATAAAGAATAATGTATACAAATTGGATTGACACTTCATATGAATTATCAGCTGATTATACAAAGATGAAGCTGGAACATAAGAAGAAAAATACTTATAAAGACTTTGTCTGTAGGTCTGTCAGTAAATTCCAAAATTTAAATATGACAATGATATTTTAAATACTATTCAAATTGTTAATACCCACAAGTGAAATTATTCAAAGAATACACAACAACTTTTGTTATCTTGATCTAACAGCATCTTCTGTCTCTAGGTCAAAATGAAATTAAACTTATTTTCAAAAGGATGTTTATTCTCTGAAGCTTAATTTTTTAGTTGCCTAGTGACATGATTCATGTTCATATTTAAAAAGAAAACAAACCTCAAGTGTTATGTCATGGTGATATATGTCATTAAATTACTATTAGAGGTGGCTTACATGCAGTTTAAAGCCAGTTTTCACTAATGACTTTCGTGGAGAACATGAAACCAGCAAGAACTCCTTGTAATAATGAATTTTCCTTAATTCTTGGATTGCTACAAAACCAATGGGATGATATCATACACTGACTACTGGAAGATTTTGATAAAACTTACATTTTCCATGCTAGAATAAGGTTGTATACACCTATATAAAGCAAAAGCTCCTAAATTTCCCAAGAAGAACTCAGTCTATTATTTCATATTTTTCTTCTGTCTCATGCCCGAGATATGATTAAGGCTTCTACTTTAGGGGTGCCTGGGTGCCTCAGTTGTTTAGGCATCTGCCTTCGGCTCAGGTCATGATCCCAGGGTCCTGGGATTAAACCCCACATTGGACTCCTTGCGCTGCGGGAAGCCTGCTTCTCCCTCTTCTACTCCTCCTGCCTGATTCCTTCTCTCAATGTCCCTTTCTCTCTGTGAAATAAATAAAATCTTGAAAAGAAAAAAAAAAAGACTTCTTACCTTAATTAACATAAAACCTTTCATCTTCCACTTCTTTCTTTACTTTGGCATTAGCCTGGAAAGACAATGCCACCATACCTATCTCCTAGGCCACCACTAAAGGGGTAACCTCTGGAACTTAGAATAACTTATTTTTATATTTAAATCCCAGGTTAGGAGAAAATCTAACTGACCCTTGGT
Organism: Mellivora capensis; assembly: GCA_004024625.1. Taxonomy (NCBI): domain Eukaryota; kingdom Metazoa; phylum Chordata; class Mammalia; order Carnivora; family Mustelidae; genus Mellivora; species Mellivora capensis. Next base: position 7,314 of record PISX010011107.1, read on the forward strand.
CTTTTTTTTTTTTTTTTTTAAGATTTCCACTAAATACGAAAAGATGGACTGCTCACTAGTGATGCTTTCAAGAAACAATCTTTATCTAAAAGGGAAAATGAGAAAATGAAAAAAGAAAACCTCACTCAAAAGGAGTCAGGAAGCCATGAAGAGGGAGCTCTTGCCCCCTACCACCTGTCACAGCTTACACAGTCTAGGAGGAAGAAGGAAAGTTTTCTAGAGGCCCGACAATCTCAAACCGCCCTCCATGGTAGCCCATGAGTAGCCACCTCCACTTTGAACTCTCATTTTCCTCCTACAAACTTTTGTTCAAAACAACTTCTTCCAGCTTCCTTCTTTCCTCTATAAAAAATGCTCCCCTCTTTTGTTCTCCAGACTTGTCTATGGTTTGCCATAGTATGAATGTCCTCAATTGCAATTTCTTAGCTATTCTCAAATAAACTCATTTGCAGCTCGATAACCTTTGCTGCTGAATTTTTAAGGTTGACAGCACACTGTCTTACTATAAGATATATTTGATTTTTAGAACAGGGCAAAAAAATAAAACACAAAATAACAAGAAAAAATAAACTTCCAAAAGCTTTAACATGTGTACAACTTTTTTTTTCTAATTTCCTTTTGTTTTAAAGCACATTTTAAACATAGTTTCCTGACTTAGTAAGAATTGTCTAACGTATATAAAAATTAGTAAAATAAAAAACAGATAAAAGATTTGGAAAGGAAAGAACAAAACTGACAATGTTAACATTCAATTTAATTTTTGAAATAGATAACACAAGAGACTATAAAGATAAGTTACTAAAGCTTAGAAGAAGTTTTGACAGTTGTTAGCTTATTATATATCTATATGAAATGGTATTCTGTAAAACAAATAGTCCTTTAATGTGCCTATACTAATTGAAAAAGGGATTTCCACTTTAATAACAATGAAAAAACTAAGACTAGATTAACCCTCCACCAAAAATAACTAGAAACCATACAAATACATGTTTTTAAAAAAGCTTCAGACTTTGAACAGCAGGTAGCAAGGACAATCATCTTTCAGAAAAGAAAAAGGAGGACACTTTAAGAGAGCCCCAGATCAATGCCCGGAGAGTGTCAAAGCTACGATGTGAGGAGTAAAGACGAAATGAAATCTAGTGGTTTTGCTGAGTTGAAGAGCAGGTTTTGGTGTTCAGGGCAGACTATTGGAAGAGGATGTTACAAAGGAAGAGAATTCTGGAGAGCTGTAGAAGGGTATCCTCGGATGCCTGCTGAGAATAGGTCTGCACATGCATGCACAGAATTTATACCAGATGAAGAAACAACCACCAAAGGAGAGTACTGTAACAATTCTGAGAACTCACAAAGCCAGAGTAGAAAACCTTGCTAATTAAGAGGGCATTAGGCAGAGGCCTCAGAGGGAATTCCCTCGGTAATGGGGATAAATTAGCTATAAATTAAAGACTTTTCTGTCTGATACTGCTGTAACAAAGCTTAGAAGCAACCTGAAGCATCTAAACTGATTATAAGATACAAATTGTATCCCAGTATACAGACCACTATATTTAAAGGAATACAATATTTGGTATAGCATATAATATATATATTATAGTAGCACCTCAAGTTAGAATATGAAGGTAAAGATGTATATTAGAAACTCCAGAGCAACCACTAGTACTATTAAAAAAAAAGGGCAGCTAATAAGCAAATGGAGATAAGATAGGATAATAAAATATAATCAATCAAAAATAAGGCAAGGGATAGAAAATAAGTAAAACAACAGGAAAAAAAATAAAAACCATGTGAGACAAGTTGAAATAGATTATAAGATTATAAGGTTTCAATCTAATTATATTGTAATGATATTATATGTAATAGTTTAAATATTCCAATTACAAAGCAGAGATTGTCAAGTGGGATAAAAAACACAAGAGATCCACTTTAGATATAAAGGCCACATAGGCAGTAATACAAATTGTGGAAAAAGATACACAATATGTTAAAAATTAATGTTAGAAAAATATATAACATGCTAAAACTAGTCAAAAAAGAGCTGGAATAGGTATATTAATATCAGAAAAAGTAAAAAAAAAACAGATTTCAGAGAAAAGAATATTATCAAAGATAAAGAGGTTGAATTCATAATGAGTTGAATCATTGAGGGGAGAAAAAAAAAACAATTGAGGCACCTCGGTGGCTCAGTCAATTGAGCAATCAAAACTCTTGATTTTGGCTCAGGTAATGATCTCAGGGTCCTAAGATCTGAGGCCCTTGTTAGGTTCCATAATCGGCATGGAGTCTGCTTGGGATGTTCTCTCTTTCCCTTTCCCTCCTCATTCCACCACCCTCTGCTTGCATGCACACATTCTCTCTCTCTCTCTATTTAAAAACAAAAAAAAAAAAGTTAGAAAACCTGAATAGCTCGACTTGTATTAAATCAGTTGAATTTGTGGTTTAAAGTATTTCCAAAACTATAATTCCACGCTAGGGAGGATTCACTGGTGAATACATTTCAAAAAGAAATAAAACAAAGTGAATACATTTAAGGAAGAAATAAAATTAATTGTACACAGACTATTCCAAAAAACACAAAAGGAAAATGTACTTCTCAATGCATTATCTGAGTTGAAAAACACAAAAACATCATTAGGAAAATTAAAAACCAATAGTTTTCAGAAATATAGACACAAAATCCTCATTAAACTATAAAGAAATTGACTCAAGCAAACATAAAAATGATAATACATCACAACCAAAGGAGGTTTATTCTAAGAATGTAAGACTATCTTAGCATCTGAAAATCAATTAATGTAATTTACTGTATTAACAGACCATGTAAGAAAAAACACATGATTATCTCAAGAGTTGCAAGAAGGCATCTGACAAAATTTAACACCCACTCCTGATTTTGGAAAATAACCCCCCAAAAATCTCTCAGCAAACTAATGAAGATATCTGTAGAAACAAACAAAAACTTCAGCTAACATCATACTTAATGTTGAAAGATGACACGCTTTCTCCCTTAAATTAGGAACCAAGGACATATGTTCTCACCACTCCTAGTCAGCATGTTGCTGATGTTGTGCAATAGGCCAGAAAAAGAAATTAAAAATGGATAAATTGGAAAAGAATGTATAAAATGGTCTTTGTTCTCAGAAAACACGACTTATCTATACAGGAAATTCCAAAGTATCTACAAAAAAGCTATTAGAATTAATAGGTGAGTGGCAAAAATTAATATGTGAATTAGCAAGATCACAGGATACAAGAATTCAAACATCAATTGTATCTTCGTATGATAGCAATGAACAATTTAAAAATGAATCTTAAATAAGAACCATTTATAATAGCATCAAAAAATGTCAACTATGCAGGGATAAAGCTAACAACATATGTGTAAAATTTACCTGCCAAAAACTATCAAAACAATGATGAAAATTTTCAAAGAGCTCATAAAGGAAGAGATACTGTATTCATGAACCAGAGATTCAATATGGTTTGGATGTCAATCCACACCAAATAGATCCACTGAGTCCAATGCTGATCAAAATCCCAAAGGCTTGGGGCACCTGGGTGGCTCAGTGGGTTAAAGCCCCTGCCTTCAGCTCAGGTAATGGTCCCAGGGTCCTGGAATCGAGCCCCGCATCGGGCTCTCTGCTCAGCAGGGAGCCTGCTTCCTCCTCTCTCTCTGCCTACTTGTGATCTCTGTCTGTCAAATAAATAAATAAAATCTTAAAAAAAAAAATCCCAAAGGCTTTTTTCTTTTTCTTTCTTTCTTTTTTTCTTTCTTTCTTTCTTTCTTTTTTTTTTTTTTTTTTTAAGAAATTGATGAACGGGGGCTCCTGGGTGGCTCAGCTGGTAAGGATCTACCTTTGCCTCAGATCATGATCTTGGAGTCCTAGGATCGAGCCCCCCCACATCAGGATCCCTGCTCAGCAGGTGAGTCTGCTTCTGCCCCTGCCCCTCACCGCTCTCATGCTCGCTCTCGTGCTCTCTCTCACACTTCCTATCTCTCTCTGTCAAGTAAATAAACAAAATCTTTAAAAATAACTGATGAACTGCTTCCAAAATTGATGGAGAAATAACAAACCTAAAATATCCAAAACAACTTTGAAAAAGAATAAAGTTGTATGAGACATAACAAAATGCTGTAGGAAGGGAGAAATAGCAAATCAAAAGTCCTAACAGAATGTACCAAATATGGCCTAGGTTGAGCAAAGCAAATTTATTTATTTTTTTTAAGATTTTATTTATTAGTTTGACAGACAGAGATCACAAGTAGGTAGAGAGGCAGGCAGAGAGAGAGGGGGGGAAGCAGGCTCCCTGCTGAGCAGAGAGCCAGATGTAGGCCTCTATCCCAGGACCCCGGGATCATGACCTGAGCCGAAGGCAGAGGCTTTAACCCACTGAGCCACCCAGGCGCCCCCAAGCAAAGCAAAGCAAAATTTTTTTTTAAGATTTTTTATTCATTTATTTGACAGAGAGAGTGAGCACAGCCAGACAGAGTGGCAGGCAGAGGCAGAGGGAGAAGCAGGCTCCCTGCTGAGCAAGGAGCCCAATGTGGGACTCGATCCCAGGAGGCTGGGATCATGACCTGAGCCGAAGGCAGCCGCTTAACCAACTGAGCCACCCAGGCGTCCCAAGCAAAGCAAATTTAAACACAGCTTTGTGAATTGAAACACAAAATCTCCCATATGTTAATGAGCTACCACTAGCACATATATGACCAAGTTATTGGATTATTTGTTCAACTTATACTCTGGTGTAGAAGATTCTGTGTCATAAAAAGAATATTTATTTTGCTGACTTGGAAAAGTTGACAAGGCAAACACACACCTGTTGATACACCATTAATTTAGTCACTGTTCTCAGGTTTACTTAAAACTTACGATGAGAAAAAATTGATGACTTCTCAGAAGGGGAAAAAATAAACACAAATAGAGGAGAAGGCATCAATAGTACTTTGAGAGGTTAGGCATGGATCTTACGCTGCTGAAGAGAATGAATATGTGGATTCCCTGGGTGGATTTTCATTACAAACAAAGAAAGAGTGACCAAGGTACTGCCTAAGCAGCATCAGTGAAAAGTTCCCCTAAGGAGAAGTGACTGAGAAATTTCAAAGGAAAGTTGATAAAAAATTACCTTTTCATGCCAATAATCTTCAGTCAATGTGTAGAGAAGAGAAAACCTTGCTATACCTCTGTTTTTCAGGCAGTAGAGGACAGCCCACCAAAAGCTAATCATGAATGACACCCATCTTTATCATTTCTTTAGGAAGGTGGTACATATCTGATTTGCACTGCATCATGCACAAAGAATAATAACTTCAGCCTCGCAGAACTTTAATTTTAAGTCCTCATTGTCCAGCATTGCTCAAGAGATTTATGAACCATTAATAAATAAATTAATCAATCGTTCCTGTCTCTCCAGTTGGACCTCTGCTGTCAGGGTTGGGAATGGCCAGTGAGTCACAGCTGGGTCGCAGTCCATGACTGACTGCGTCTGCCCTGGGGAGCTCACTGCCAGCCCCTGTCTGGGGCCCCTTTCCCACATGAACTTGCTCTCTTCCATGTACTTCATATTTTAAGTCAAATGAGTCCAAGCACATCCTTTAACATTTCTATAAAATATGTCTAGTACTTTTTTTGTGACAGAAATACCAAGCAAAAAGTTACATTTATGAAAGTAGAGAATCTTTACTCTGAGGGTTTTATTAAATTCACAGTCACCCATATGCCAAATTGATTTACTGTTCCTGATTCAGGGACTCTACTTTTTATGACTCAGATCATTTTTGCCCTCATGGAATTTGCTTACTGAACACTCAAGTGACTCATTGGAGCCCAATTATCTACTTCTCCCTAGTTTGTATACTCTACCTTTTATCAAGTATGTCAAAGATCATAAATGTTTCATAAATTGCTCTTGATTTTATTAGTTGCAGGATATTCTTCATATTGTAAAAGAGTTAATTATAGTTAAGGAATGAGGACCTTTGTATGTTAAGTTTTAAATGTTCAACAGATTAACTTTAAAAAATACATTTATGGAGATTTCTGATCTTCTCCACAAGCTTTATCAAATGGGCATGATAATATTCTTCCTTGATTTATCTGACCTGAACTCTTCTGGGTTCTGTTTTTTTGTTGTTGCTGTTTTTGTCTGTTTTTTGATTGCTTCATTTCAGACTTCTTTGCTGTAATCTTCTGCCTTTTATATATTGGTATCTTTGGAGGTTCTAACCTAAACTGTATTCTTTTCCCAGTCTTTACATTCTCTCTGAGTGATAATCCACTGAATTGTTTTTGATTACTATATATATTATTAACTCTAATGTCCCAATATGTATCTCTGCCTATTCCTTTTTTTTTTTTTTTTTCTGGAACTTAGAAAAAGCTGTCTGCTTGCTCAAGCAAGCATGGGATTATCCTGCGTCTACCTCCATCTCAACCTGTCCAAACTAAACACAATACACATGGCCTCCCTCTCTACAGTTGCTTCTCTAAAAAGTGTTCCCTATTTCAGGGAGTGGCATCCCAGATGCTCAGATCCGATTTCTGGGGCCCATTCTTTGCTCTTTCTCATCCCACACTCTCCATTCCAGTAATCACAACATCTTGTTATCAGTAGATAAACCAGCCCCAGTCCTTCTTCCCCACTGGCATCACCACATGTCATGCTGTCATCATTTCTTGTAGCCTCACTGTAATTTTCCCTGCTGCTTCTAACTTGGCCCTGTTCCAATCCATTTAGCACAATGTAGTCCAAGCGATCCTTGTAAATTTCAAATATGATCACACCGTTCCCTTGTACATACCAATCAATGATTTCTCGTGACTCTAAAATAAAATCTACTTAAGATAGTTTACAATTCCTACATGTCTCTATCCCAGTCTTACCTTCCTAACCTCATTTCTCTCCCACCAAGATACTTTTGAACTCAACAGTCCTACTATGGTGAATTATTTTCATTTCTTAAATATACTATTTCTCACTTTCAAAATTTAGCAGTTGCTGCTAATTCTGGCTAGGATAGTCCCGATATCCCCCACCTGCCCGTGCCCACTTCCAACTAACTAATCCCACTTATCTTTATCTTTCACAGATCATCATAAATATAATTTCTTCTGAGATTCATTCTTTTGATGCTCAAGGCTGATCTAGATGCTTCTGATGTAACTTCTTAATTTCTCTGTAATATCAATTTTTATGCTATGTTTCAATGATACTCAACATTTTTTTTCTTCTTTGCTATACTTCAAAAACGCTCCCCATCTAACTTATTGTTACTGAGATTCTTTCTCTTTTTCTCTTTCTGTATATTGACACACAATGTTACATTAGTTTCAGGTGTACAATTTAGTTATTTGACAAGTTTACATTATGCTTATTCACCACAAGTATAGCCACCATCTGTCCCATTACATCACTATTACAATACCATGGACTGTATTCCTTATGTTCTGCCTTTTGTATGTGGTATTTCTCAGTCTGACTTATTTCATTTAGCATAAGGTCATCCATGTTGTCTCAAGTGACACAATCTCATCCTCTTTATGGCTGTGTATGTTATATATGTGTGTATATATGTATATGCTCACACACAAATACCCCTCATTTTCCTTATCTGTCTATTAATGGACACAAGTAGGTTGCTTCCATATCTTGGACATTGCAAATAATGCTGCAATAATCATAAGGGAGCAAGTATCTTTTCAAATTAGTGTTTTCATTTTCTTTGGGTAAATACCCAATAGTGAAATTATTGGATCATATGGTATTTCTGCTTTTAATATTTTGAGGGACTGCCAGTGTTTTCCACACTAGTTGTACCATCTTATATCTCCACCAGCAGTGCACTAGGATCCGTTTTTCTCTACATCTTCACCAACACTTGTTATTTCTTGTCATTTTGATATTAGTCATTCTAACTGGTACAAGACGATATCTCATTGTGGTTTCGATTTTCATTTCCCTTATAATCAGTGATATTGAACATCTTTGTGTCTGTTGGCCATCTGTATGTCTTCTTTGAAAAAATGTCTATTTAGGCCATCTGTCCATTTTTTAAATCAGATTGTTTATTATCAGTGCATGAAATTTCAGGTGTGTTTTAAGGGAAGCAAAACAACCCCAAGGATGTCAGGTGTGTGTTCACATAATTAATTTCTGCTATTATTCCAGGAGTGAGACCAAATTTATTAGAACTGTGCTTAAGAACAGTAAAGACCTTAAAAACTATCAAAAGCCTTAAAATATGCATACAGAAATTCTAATTCTGGGAATTTATGCTGGTGGAACAATTAAGAATTAGCATCAATATTTAATCTCACAGCATTTTTATAATGGTGAAAATTGAGAACAGCTTAAGTAATCAATAATACAGGATTGGTTTATTAATATATATTACATTTATATAATAAACTAAAACAAACAATAAAAACCATATTTTTGAAATATATTTATTGGTATGAAATATATTTTAATGATACATAATAGCCAAAAAATATTGCCAGGGATGCCTGGGTGGCTCAGTTGGTTAAGCAGTTGCCTTCGGCTCAGGTCTTGATCCCAGGGTCCTGGGATCGAGTCCCACATCGGGCTCCTTGCTTGGCAGGGAGCCTGCTTCTCCCTCTGCCTCTGCCTGCCACTCTGCCTGTGCTCGCTCTCTCTCTCTCCCTCTCTCTGACAAATAAATAAATAAAATCTTTAAAAAGAATATTGCCAAACAGTACTCATATGATTTCATATGTCAAATTATATTTAGGTACTTAATCTATCATATAAAAAAGAGCATGCACTAACATCCTGTATCTGATTCACAGGGTTTGTTGCCCAGGGATAAGATAATTTTTTAAATATTCTCTTCACAGATTTTGTCTTTGGTTATTTTTTTTTTTTTTTACTTTGAGTGTGTGTTTCAAGTATCATAAAATGATCTGAAATATTAAGGAACGTGGGAGCCATAAAGGAGTCTAGGTCAAATGTTTACTGAGATCTTCATTCATCACTTTTCTATTAACTCAGATTTTTTCCAGGAGGACTGCCCGATTGCCTCTTATCAGTGGAAGGTTCTTCTAAGGAAACTGAAGGGAACATATGCTGTGTTGTAGCAGTTTCAGACTTTCATAGTTTGGTGTAAACTGTGGCTATTTCCTGGAGGACAGTGTCTTGCTTGATCAGGTGATAACTGAGGGTATGGTGTCAATAAGATTAAACACAATCGGTGGCTGTGCTGTTACAGTAGGAAATACTGTAAGCTTGAATCATTTTCATAACCAGAATTTGCATGACAGGATTTCTCAGTGATATATAAAGAAAATGGTGGCTTTTTAATATATATATTTTTTAATTTATTTATTTGTCAGAGAGAGAGCGAGAGCGAGCACAGGCAGATAGAGTGGCAGGCAGAGGCAGAGGGAGAAGCAGGCCCCCCGCCAAGCAAGGAGCCTGATGTGGGACTCGATCCCAAGACGCTGGGATCATGACCTGAGCCGAAGGCAGCTGCTTAACCAACTGAGCCACCCAGGCGTCCCTGCTGGGCTTATTTTAGAAGACTTTTACTTTCAGTGTTACTAAAATTTAAATGATCATCCTAAGAATTCTTACAGAAAAATCCTATTCAATTGTGTTATTTCAACTCATTGCCTTTAAACTTTAATTAAATCCCTTCTGAGACTTCTATTACAAATACACTAGTAAGAATTTTGCATACCTTACCAAAACTTTTGCTTTAAGGTAAAACATATATTGAATATTTCAGACTAGAGGAGCTCTAAGGAATTGTTGCTGTGATTCATACAAAGAACCTACTGAATTAGGGATTCCTGAAAGGACAGTGGTATCTTCTGAGCTCACTGTGGTATCAAAAGAAATTTAATGACTCTACTGAAATAATATTCAGCTTTAGTAAATTTGTCTGCCAAGCTATTTTGCTAAAAGATGTTATAGTAATAATCCTCTTCTTTAAAATAGGCAGTAAAAGAAATTAAAATAAATGCATGTAAAATCATGTCATTTTCTCAAACTTCAGAGCATTTGATTTGTTAAACAATAATTATGATTTCTATTTTGACGGAGACCTTGATAAAATCCAGCCAGATTCATTCACTGCATAAGTTCCTCCCAGGGAGTTGACAGAAGTTACTCTGCAGCTACAAGAACTCATTCTGGCTAAATAACTCACTGTAGGCAGAACTTCCTAGCTAGTAAGAACTTACTAGCAGGAATCTGAGAGGCCTCGTGGATCTCCATGAAATCTGTGCCTCATCCTAGAGTCTGTGCAGATGATCCAAAGATACCTGGTGGTGTCCACATAAACATAATGACCACTTGCAATGATCCATCTAGTTTCTAGCCCCCAAACATGCCACAAATGTCTTCCTTTTGCCGTTTATGTGTTAGACCTGTCCACTTTGTCCTCTACCTGCCTTTAGCCCTGACTCTCTGTGCATCCTTTAATAATTCAGAGCTAGGCAGTCACTCCTATCTGACATATCCAGAAAGTAAAAAATACATTTAAATGTAATTTAAAAACTGAGGAAATGAGTAGGGATGCAAATAGCTTACAGGGTACTAATTATTCTTTCATTTCCCAATTTTCCACTACAGTTGATTTCCATGTTCATCTTCAACTTGAGCTTTTAAGATGATAATGCAATGCTGATTCACAGCCTTAGATTATGCAAAGATAAAATAGCTTATATTGGATGCTATACTCAGCCCAGTTGCCTCCTCAGCACTGAAGGACATAGTCCCTCAGCTACTTAGAGGGCTGCTGAGGACTGTCCTCAACTTTCAGCTCTCTTGGAATTGGTTTTTGGTGAAGACAGCTACACCTGCTGATGCCACAATCCCTTCATAGGGGCAGCTTTTTTCCCAGTTATGACCAGTACAGCTTTTCATCTAGTTTGTATAGAACTAGTTGTAGCTTCAGGTTGGAATAGATACAGATTGGTGGGTGGTGATGAATAACGTGGAGAAATAGTCAGGGGCCGAGAGTGAGAGAGAGCGGATCACAGACGAGGATATGCGGAGTAGTAGCATGTAGCTGGAACTATGGGAGTGGGCATAATGTATGAAAATCTTTGAGCTGCATTTTAACACCCACCAGAAAGCATCTACCCTGAAAGGGACAACAAAACCAAATGCCTCAGCCAGCTTCCGTCACTGGGAATGTTAGTGGTAGCATAAATGATAGATAAAGGGAGTAACTTTGGTGTAAGGGATAGAGACCATACATGGGATTAACAGCAGGGGCTCCCTCTCATTTAAGCTGGTCTAGTTCTTGGTGCTACCAAACCAAATATCAACCTATCAGAAACAAAGACTACTCTGTCAAATAAATACATAAAATCTTAAAAAAATAAAAAAAAATTAAAAAAAAAAAAGACTAAATTTTGGTCCTCAATATCACAGCATTCCTTCAGGAGATCAGCTAGCCACCTGCTGCAAGTTGCCCAAGAGTACTCCTTTCTTCCTGGAAGAGGCAGTGATTTATCCTGACAGTAACGGAGATATATTCTGAATATGTACTTGCTTTCCTGCCTGCAGGTCTCAGGTAACATCACTTTCTAAGAGTTTACCGTGTTGAATTCAAGATAGTCATTTCATTTATTATGTCAGTCCAAGGGACCCACTTTAAAGCAAAGCAGGACCATCAGTAGGGTACCTGACAGTAGGATCTACCAGTCCTATAGGATATCCGTGCCACATCACTCAGAAGATGCCCACTGGGCAGAGTGACAAAACAGCCTGTTGAAACACAATGGAGGTGCAAACTCAGGTATATTTCCCTGTTTGAGATATAATAACATCTTCCAGATATAGCATATACCCTAAATCGATGAGCATGATATTGTTACAGATCCCTAATAAGTAGAATACATAGGTGAAAACCAAGGATAAGCAAAAGGGGTAACTTTACCAACATTCCTAATTACCCCTTTGAGGAATGTGTGCTTTTTATTTCTGAAACTCTAGGGTCTGTGGTTTTAAAGATCTTTGTTCCCAAAGGGATGTTTCTGCCACAGGCATATCATCATCATAGGTTAATTTCATCATCATCATCATAGGTTAAATTGAAATTTAACCTATGGTAGCTGCCTGGGCATTTGAATTTCTTATGGCAAGGGACCAGCTGACAAGAAAAGAATTCACCCTCCTAACAGACGTGGTTTTCCATGATTGTCCATGGTCCTCCGTCGCAGGAGGTAGAGCTACTACTACAGGGAGACTGCAAGGGACTGGATATCTGTGTATAACTCAAATTCACATGTTGAAATCTAACCCCAGTGTGATGGTATCTGGATGTGGGGCCTTTGAGGGGTAATTAGATCATGAGGGTGGAGCCCTCATGAATGGTATTAATTCCCTTATAAAGAAGACCTTAGAGAGGTCCCTCACCCCTTCCACCATACTGAGGACATAGGGAAGACAGCATCCATGTATGAACCAGGAGGCAGAGCCAGACACTAAATCTGTTGCCACCTTGGCATTGGGCTTCCCAGTCTCCAGAACTGAGAAATATATGTTGTTGTTTAAGGCACAATCCCAGTCTACAGTATTTTTGCTATAGTACCCTGGACAAACTAAGCGGCATATGTTGGGCATTCAGGTAATCCACTTATAGAAAAACTCTGACAACTTGTGTTAGTAAATGGGACATGTTTGACAGCCAGAGCCTGAGGAAAGTTTAGTACCCACAGCCTCATATCATCAGGTGATCCATCTAGAAGAGTGGAGGTTATATTTGAGGGTTAATGTAGTCCAGAATGGAAAGTAGAAGATAGAAACTGAGTATCAGGTATGACCTTGAGACCAGCTGCTGTGATGAGGTCTGTAATTTTCCTCCAGGAAGCCCCCTGGAATCCTTGAAGGTCCTGCTCCAAACCTATACAAAGAAGTAGAACACACGTAGTTGATGGTGCTACAGTTGCCCAGACCTCTTTCAGACTGAAGGACCTATGCCTACCCTTTCCACTGATCGTACTTAGCTTTTGAGCCTCACAAAGATTGCCCTGGACTGAAGAAAGCCTCTCATCCAAGGTCACGCTGCTTTCCAGGGACAACCTATCCAATGACTGGCTGATGGAGGTACATAAATTCCCACTGTCTTTGCTTGAACTTGAAATCTAAAGGGCCATCCCAACTTCAGAGATCCTCATGGGGTTAGCTGAAGAAGCTGAATTTCTCACTCTTCCTAATCTTGTTTCTTTACTCCACAGGTGTTAAGGTTAAAAGCATTCACCAATAAACCTCCTGTGTACTCCTCTCTGTCTCAGAGTCTATTTCTCAAGAACTTCCCTGCATTAATGGTTTTGACTGTGAGACTACTGTGCAGTTGGGCAATGCAAAATCTCAACCCTGGAACACTCTCCAGGGAACTCAAATTCCTAGACTCTACACAAGTAGGAAGCCTTCCTTTTTTTGTGGGGTCAAAAGCTCTACTGAAATCGCAGACCTACTCCAGAGGACTCTTTCTTCTCAGCCCAAGTTTTGACTCTATTTCTCTGGCTGGGAGTATACTTCTCATACCACTAACTTGAAGACTTCAGTTCTCCATCTTCCAAAAAAACATCATAATCTTTCTATCAGTTTTCTTAGAGTAGCACTGCCCAATAGAAACCCAATGCAAATCATATGCATAACTTTTAATTTTCTAGTATCCACATTTATAGTTAAACATGTGAAACCTATTTTAATAATATAGTTTATTTAACCAAATATATCCCAAAATCATCATTTTAACATGTACTCATTATAAAAAAATATTAATGAGATATTTCCCTTTTTTTGGTACTAAGTTTGTTGTATCTGTTGTGCATTTTATTCTTACACTATATCTCATTTCTGGCTAGTCATATTTTCAGTGCTTGATAGGTACAGGTGGCTGGTGCCTGCCCTTTTAGACAGTGCATTTTTTAGGGCCTTAGCTGAATCATTCACCTGTCTCTGAGGAAGAAAGGACTCCATATTCATATGCAGATTATCATAGAGTCAGAGCCCTAAATCAGACTCAGAGTGTCAATGCTTGCTTTAAAATGGTAATCTTTTCTTTTACCAGGAGACTCACTCTAAATGTGAGTCCAGAATTTGATATGGAGTGCACTTTGGGGGCTAAATTTTAGGGTGTAGGCTTGACCTCCTAATGGTGATTAATACATTTAAGGAGTGGTTGAAAACCTTGTGATTGAGTCATGACAAACACTTTTAATCATAAAATAGCAGTGTGTTGGCTCTTCCTGGCTTTTAGATGATGTATTTGTTAGAGTCATGAAGTTACCTGTCTTTAGAATCACTGGGAGTTAAGTCAAAGATAATTCATTTGATTCAAACACTACAATAATCATATTATATGACATATGGGGATAGATATCAAATACTCTTTAAAAAAATGAATTATGTCATTTCATGAAGTCATCTTATTAAGAATGACTACAAAACCCATGAAATAACACTGTTTTCTAAATTTATATGTCCTAGATTTATTAGTATTCTCAAACTAATTTTCAAGAAAGTAATTTTAGTTTTTGGTACAAAAAAAATAAGTATATATTAAACTATACTAGATTTGTGTTATGACTCTAAAGTTATATTTGCTTGAACATATTTGGGTAGTAATAGTATGATGTTTAAAACTGCTGCCTGGGTTCATATCCTAGGCTCACTATTTAATAGCTGTGTGACTTTAGGAAAGTCACTGAAACTTTGTGCATTTGAGTTTCTGGCCCGTATTTGTAAAAATTAAAAAAAAAAAAATACCATGTCTTCCTTTTAGGGTTGATGCGAGGATTGTATGAATCAATAGATATAAGGCATTTAAAAAGTGCTTGGCACAAGGGCTTCTGGGTGGCTCGGTTGGTTAAGCATCTGACTCTTGATCTCAGCTTAGGTCATTATCATAGGGCCCCAGGATCAAGCCCCACTTTGGGCTCTGAGCTTAGCAGGGAGTCTGCTTGCGATTCTGTCTCTTCCTCTCCCTCTGCCCCTCCCCTCCACTCACTCACACACATACTCTCTCTCTCAAATAAATAAATAAATCTTTTTTTTTTTAAGTGCTTGTCACAGAGTTAAGTTCTCAATCCATTATTGTTTTCAAATGCCTATTATACCTACGACAATGAGAAGTTGCAGATGAATAACTGCTTGAAAAGACATTATCCCATTTAATTCACATGGTGACCCTAGGATGTAGCTGCCTCCACCTTACTTAAGAGGAAAACAAAGTCCAGAGAAATGGAGCAATTTGTTCAAGGTCACACCTGCACAGTGGTCAGGTTAAGGCAGCCAAGTTCAAAGCTAGTGAACACAATCCAGTAGCTATCTTAGTATTGCTTCAAAACCTTTTCTTTCCTCCCTCTCAGATTCATTATGAATCTTTCAGTCTGGCCATGTCATCTGTTTGGTCCATTCTCCAGAATTCAGGAGATTAGGTCTCAATCTCAGTCAATCTTGTCCTTGATGCAACAGGCAATCGAAATCCTTTCTTAGAATATATATCAATATAAAGCTTGGTTCTTCCAAAGGCCCTGTGAGCCGTCTTTGAGTTTGTTGATGAAATACCTGTTCTGGCTCTCTGATTTTTTTTTATTCAAACGAGTTGGCACACTTTTATTCATCTGAGAACAAGATTTTTCTGTAAATCCATCTGAGAGCTACAACATATGCATGTGGATTTATATTAAAAACAAATTCACTACTTTGCCCTTCAGTCTTTCCTCAAAGTCTCAAGGATATCAAATTTTGTTACCTCATGGCCTGAAGGCCGTCTCTCTGTTATAAAATAAAGCTGCACATTTATTCACATATAGTTTTCAAAGTATCATAGAGTTGTCTCCTCTGCAGCAAGATTTAACTTTCAAGATCCAATTAGATGGTTCATCACACTGTATTTAACATTACATCATTATTGCTTTACATTAGACATCCTCCTTTGAGCCAAGTCAATCAAGAGTAAAAATCCATCTTTTAATAAAAATTTCTAAAACACACAAAATTAAAAATCTATTAAAGAGAAGTTCTTGATTTGCCAGAATCTGTTTTGCGAAGGAATTATTTCATCAATTTTCCTATCAGAGAATATAGCATTCTGAACTGAGGGATATCTAATTCATTAACAGAAAATTACTAAATAGTCATGATGCTTGCTAAAACTATAAATGATAAATTCTTAGAAACCACAGGCAGATAACAATAAATGTCAACATTTATAAGAAAGGAGAATAATGCTTAGCTATATCCTAATATATTAAAAAATAAATTTTAAAAATCACAAAACCATAGGTTTGTGATTACTTTATTTTTAAAAAGAATTTAAAAGGAAAATCAGGGGCACCTGGGTAGATCAGTGGGTTAAAGCCTCTGCCTTCAGCTCAGGTCATGATCCCAGGGTCCTGGGATCGAGCACTGCATCGGGCTCTCTGCTCAGCAAGGAGCCTGCTTCCCCTCCTTCTCTCACTGCCTCCCTCTCTGCCTACTTGTGATCTCTGTCTGTCAAATAAATAAATAAAAATCTTTTAAAAATACATTAAAAAATGAAAGGAAAATCAATTTAATTATATATACAAAATATTGTGAAATGGAGTTAATATCATTTTTAATGTTTCTGGACTTCTTTTTAGGGGTCAGTTTCTTTTTTAAATAGAGAAACTGCAGCAGCCATCAGGAAATTTAAATAAAAACCACAATAAGATGCTACTAGGATAGTTATAATAAAAAATGCAGATAATAGCATGTATTGACAAGGATGTAAAGAAATTGGAACCCTCTTATATTTTTGGTGGAAATGTAAAATGGTACAACTGATTTGGAAAACAAAGAATCTGGCAGTTCCTCACATGGTTAAACATAGAGTTGCCATATGATCAAGCAATTTCACTCCTCCATGTATCTCCAAGAGTAACAAAACACATAAATGTTCATAGAAGCATTATTCATAATAGCCCAAAGTGCAATCAACACAAATGTCCATCTGATGAATGGACAATCAATGAGATATATCCATATAGTGGAATATTATTCAGCAATAAAAAGGAACTAATTACTGATACAACATAACTGAACCCTAAAAACATGATAATAAGTGAAAGAAGCCAATCACAAAGGATCACATATTATGTGATTTTGTTTATATCACATCGAAAATAGGCAATATATAGAGTCAGAAAATAGATCTGTGGTTGCCTAGAATTGGGGAAGATAGGGTTTGGGGGTGGAGGCTAAGGAGTACAGTGTTTCTTTTTGGGGTAATGAAAATTTTCTAGAATTGATTGTGGTGATGGTTGTACAACTCAATGAAGATATTAAAAACAATTAAATTGTACTCTATAAGGGGTGTCCATGTCGCTCATTCAGTGAAACATCTGCCTTCCACTTAGGTCATGATATCAGGGTCCTGGGATTGAGACCCATGTCAGGCTCCCTGCTAACTGGGGAGTCTGCTTCTCTCTCTGCCCCTTCCTACTGCTTGTGTTCTCTCTTTCAAAAAAATAAATAAAATCTTAAATAAATTATTCTATTGTAATTATATTTTACTAATTCTTAATCCAAATATATGCTAGATATAGGCTATTTCGTATATAATTACTCTTTGCATGACTTATTATGTTTTTAAATAGTATTCAAATACTATAGCTATGCAAAGTCTCTGAAATGAATATTCTAGTTATAGCAGTACATCCTTTAAAATAATTAAGTGTATATATACACAGTTATTTCATTTCAACCATGTTCACTAATATCGTTTATAACAGTAAAAATTTAAGACAACCAAAATGTCCAACAATAAGTATTAGTTTAGACAACATTCAATAATACAATACTCACACATTTTTAAAAGGTTTTAGAAATAGTGATTGAAATGGAAGTGCTTATAATACAGGATGTGGTGAACAAAAAAGCTTTTAAATGAACATGTATAGTATGATCCTTTTTTATTAGAGAGATGCTCAAAACAGTGATTTGTTAATACAGTGACTATTTCTGAACAGTAAGATGATTATGGATGTGTGCCTTCCCTTTCATTCGTCTATATTTACAAGTCTTTCTCAAATGGATATCTGTTTTTCGGTAATCTGGAAGATACTTTTAATTGTTTTTTAAGTAACTAAATAGCATTTTAATGTTGACAGCAACCAGCACAAGACCCTGTATCACACCCTCAATATTTCACCTGAGGGGTTACCTCAGGTTACTCTGAAAAGAAAAAAATAAGAAAAGGTGAACCTGATAGAATATATAAAAAGGCTGAGGAGCAGTCCTATCTGCCTGTTTTTCCATGAGAGCAGTGGATGATTCATCATGGACTGATGGTACGTAACATTACTCATGCTGTTTTCATCCATCATTGTGTAGTCACTGAAACCCCCCTACCATCCTCATCTTGTGGGATAAATGACAGACTGTGTGTTTCAAACAAGGTTCCCAGTTGTGAACAATAACAACAACAACAACGAGTTTGGCTAGTGTAAGCCAAAGGAATGGACTGAAAATATGTCGAGAGCTCAGAGAATGAGGTAAGAGTAACTGTCTAGAAAACCAGCAAGAACCAAAGGGGATCTAGAAGCTAAGAAATAAATTCCTGGATGGGATATCACCACCCAGTACCACCCTATGTCCAGGCAGGCAGAGACCTTGTCTTAAGGTCTGGGTTTTAAAGGACTCAACTTGGCCCTCTTCTGAATATGACCTTCTCTATGAAGCAAAAGTCTGTGAAACAAAGGGAACACCAAGTTTTGTCTTCTTGACCACGCTCTAGATACATAAGACCCCAGAATTCCTTGCATAAATAGTTCTGAATCCATTGCTAGAATGATGCAGATCTCTTCACAGGCTCAACCCAGTCAAGAAAGAACCATAGTCAGGGGTAGCCAAGGTACCACTTTCTGTTGAGGGGTATACATAGGAGTTTGGATCTGCATGTGCATATGCATAGGCACAAAACCCCTTACAGATCAGGACAGAACCAGGAACACAAAGAGAAAGAGAGAGGGCCAGCAGACTAGGGCCAAGCCCCAGGGGTCCTCTCTCCTCAAGCTTCCAGTATCCAGGATGCTGCTCCAAGGGATCTGAGAATTCTAAATTCAAACCTGATCACTTTGTTTTTATGAAAATAACATTCATCAAGCATAAGAACAAAAATATTATGGGGACGCCTGGGTGGCTCAGTTGGTTGAGCAGCTGCCTTCGGCTCAGGTCATGATTCCAGCGATCCTGGGATCGAGTCCCACATCGGGCTCCTTGCTCGGCAGGGAGTCTGCTTCTCCCTCTGCCTCTTCCTGCCACTCTGTCTGCCTGTGCTCACTCTGTCTGACAAATAAATAAATAAAATCTTTAAAAAAATATTATGTATATTATTAAACAGTTCATTATACGGACTTATAACTTCTAAATATTTAGTTTTATGGCATGTGGGCTTTCATGGGTATTGCTGGGCTTTGCAAATGCTACCATTGTCAGACACACCTAGTAACAGCATATTCTCATCATTCTTTCATCTTTGCACTTTTTTTCTCAAGATTCTGTCTTGAAATTAAATTAACTGAGTCCAGCTAATGAGCCACACTCTTGCTGCCAGACATTGAGAAGAAGGGGATCTGGCCCTTGACAGTTTCTACAGTGGGAAGCAGAACCTCGCTGACCCACAAGACCACACACACAGTGAGAGCTTACTCCTCCCTCCATTAATTAGGAAAGGGAAGTGCATGCTAGACTGCCAAACAAAACCAAACACAAAGACATATGCATTTTGGGGGAAGAAGAAAATTGGTAGTTATTTAACTATCTCGGGTCAATTGAAATCAAGCCCCCTTTTGCTCACACATGACATAACCATAATAATGCTTGCTTCTTAGGATGGTTGAGAACATGAAAAAGATAACACATGTAAAAAATGCTCTCAGAGTGCTATCTGAATTATCACATTAGTGTTATCACACTCTGGGGACAGCTCCGGAGGCTGCTAATCAAAAATTAAGGGAAATGTACTGAATGGGGGAGACATGGACAATGAACAAGAGTCATAACAGGCATGACTGTACCTGTCTCAACACTGTTCTATTCAAATCTTTAATCTTACATGTTCCTGCTCAGCCCTAAATTAGAATGAATATCTCTCATATAATCTGCACAATTTCCTTACAATAAATTTTCAGGCTTCATTTGGTCATCCCCATAAATTCAATATACTCTAAGCAGGTTGTTAAGTATATTCAAGGATTTCACAATGAACAGCAGATATCCAGTCCCCATTAAAATGAAGTGCTGACATTGGAATAAGGCCACAGGAATTGTTTACTGCTACTGCTCTGGAATTATAATTATTTCTTTGTTTGGCCTTTAGAGGACTGAACCATCTGATGTAAATCTATCTTGTTTACTAATAAGATACTTGAAATCAAAATGTTGAAATGCCCGTGTATGTATGTTTATCAGCACTAGAAACCATCTTAGCATTGAGTTTACAAAAAGATAGCTTCTTTGTTAATTGCCTACATTTATTATCTATGCTGGATGCATAAAATTTTATGAGATAGTCACTTTCCAATTTAACAGAGGATAAGCTAAAGCATATTGGAGAGTCTGAGAGGAAACTTGACATGGAGTAGGAGGTAAAAGATTTAAAAAAAAATGAAGGGCTTTGTTTTAGGAGAAGATGCACATTCAAAGAGACTGCTGTCTTCGGAGATGGAGGGATTTTGCTAAGAAGTTCACCTTAATGTGAAAAGCTTTGGGAGACAAATATCCCTGGCAATTAGAGAATACACATTTGAAAGAGAATGAGTCATGATGGATTTAAGACACTTTGAAGAAGCCAAAAATGGACATTGGGCAAGTGTAACCTGAATCTGGAACGAGGAAGATCTGTCAAAATATTATTTAATCCTTATGAGTAGAAAGGACAAATAGTTCAAAATGCAGTATCCACAGGGACCTCTGTAAAATAAAACAATTTTGTTGCTCGGCTGTTTCTTCTCTTCCTCTTTGTTTTTTTTTTTTATTTCATTTCTTTTCAGCGTAACAGAATTCATAGTTTTGCACCACACCCAGTGCTCCATGCAATGCGTGCCCTCCATAATACCCACCACCTGGCTCCCCCAACCTCCCACCTCCCGCCCCTTCAAAACCCTCAGGTTGTTTTTCAGAGTCCATAGCCCTCTTCCTCTTTGAAAGAACCATCCTGATTCCTTGCCCAGCGGACACCAAATCTGTTTTAACCTTGTGTTGTTATAGTGCTGGGATCTAGAAAAGCTAGGTTCATAAATTACTCGACAGGTAAATTTAAATGTTGCCACCTTGGATGTTATATCTTGTTTTTCTGCTCCATATCAGCAGTTTTTCCAAATCCAATGTGTGGGACAAAGTTGTTCTGGGAAACATGGTGCTTGGACAGTGGATTATTGTTTCCAAAGTGAGCATTTTATTATCTTATGAGATATAACATCAAAGGTTATTTACGAAAACATGCATGACTGCCACAGGTTTCTGGTCTATCTCCGTAAAATCATCCCTCCAGCACAGCATCACAGCAAAGGTAAAACTGCAATCCAAAGTCATAGTAAAGTCCACCTAGAACCCTCTCCTCCCAGACACCTGAGTGGTGCTTTCTCTTTTATTCGGGTCCCTACTCCAACAGCACCACATCGATGAAGTCCTGTGTGATAGCCCTGTATAAAATACCACCTCCAGTCCCCAAACAAGCTCAGAACTATTTCTCACCCCAGGTGGTTTTTCTCTACGCTACTATGGCCATCTGGTGAGGTGCTTTTGTTTCCATATTCGGATTAGGTGTCCCTCTCTCATGATAGCCTTGCATGTCCATCACCACTGGCCACAGCAGCACATGTGACCAGAGCCTTGACAGCACTCAGTGATGGCTCTTGGATGCAAGTGAAAGTGGGTGAGCCCGGTGGGTCCTGGGATACACAGGGCAGTGTGTTTGCCACTTCACTGGGTGACCCAATAGAATGAAGCTTTACAGGAGCTGTGCTCTTTTGGGACAGTTGAAAAAAGATCAAAATATTCCATCATAAATAGTGTTACTTCCCTTTCCTTTTTTCTTTTAATTCAAATTAAAAGTTCTTTCTTTGAAACAAAAGTCGACTGACAAAAATCTTATAGAACAAATTTAAAAATAAGAGCAAGCAATTGATCATTCATTATTCATGAAAAAATTCACTGTCAGAGTCTTGCAATAAATTCCCACTTTTTGCCTGTATTCTCACACATCTGTAGTTTGGAGGAGTAACTTCATGGGTTGTTACAAACAGCAATTAATTGTCTGTTAGTACGTTTTAAGTGCCACTTTGTTGGGAGAAAAAAGGTTTTCTGAAAATGTCATCATTCTCAAAAGAGCATGAGCCTAAGTAAAGCAGAATGCAATGACTGCCTTGTTGACAGACAGTTACAGGGCAACTCGATGAAATTTCTGTGCCTTACTTGCTGTGGAGCATTTTACCATTGGACCAAACCACTTCAAGCTTCTTCTCTCCCATGCCTTATTATCTCCCCCACCTCCTACCCTCCCTACAGAGCTCAAGGTCAGCATATTTAGAGAAGAACTTTAAGACTTTCCAGCTATAGGAGCAATGCGATCTATATTCTCTGCTGCAGAAAACAAAACTGCACTGCCTGGGCCTGAATTGTAAAGTATGATTAAATCTCTTCAGTTGACAACAACTCCTTACACAGGTCTGCAGGGTTTTCCTAATACGGCCATGCCTCTCACTTCCATCTCCCAGTGTTTCCTAATCTGGACATTCTTGGACCATCTGTGCAAACAGTTTTTCATTTATCATGACTACGTAATTTTATTCTTGCCTTTTCTTCACCTTAAATGCCCACCCCTTCCCAGAGCACCCATACCACACAGCACTCAACACCTCTGTCCACACTGTAACATTCTCCAAAATGGTATTTCTCAAGTTTGGTATTGCTTCATCTGCTTCAGAATCACCTGAAGTCCTTGTTAAGAGTTTAGAGTCAAATTCCAACCCGTTCAATCAGATCCAGAGGGCAGGGCCCTGAAATCTGAATTTTAAAGAGGATAGCTTGTTGAAGCACAGATACATTTGAAATCAGTTATTTTGTGTTTTCCATGAAGCCCTTCTTAGTAACCCAGTTCACCAAGCAATTTCTTCATCCTCCTCTCTTAGAGGTCTTACTCCCTAAACCACTTATAAGAAATTTCCAGTATTCTGCCTGGTGACATTTCTTACTTCACTTAGTGGCTTTGTAAATGTTTGTATTAATTTTAACCTTTCGTTTGGGTGTATGCATGCAATTTTCTTCCCAATATTCCTGAGGGGGAAATGCTGATGTTTTGCTACTTTCTTGCATCAGCTCTAGGGCCCAACACATTTGCTTGTGTGTGTGAAATGCATAATTCATACCGACGGATTGACTTCACCCTGGACTCATCCTGGACACTTTTGTAACTCCACTCATAGACTTCCCTTCCGCTTAGGACTGTTTCCCAGTGTTTTGTCTTGATCAACTCCTCTTTTTACCTTTACTTCTCTCTGGATGAAGAGCCATTTATGTGGCTTTCTGTGAGTGCCCAGTGGATGAATCTCTAGCCAAGTTTCTTTTAAACTCTAGGTAAGTATATAATTAGTGGCATCCCTTCTTAGATGTCCAACTGAAAGCTCAAACTCAGCATATCCACAATATAGTTTATTACATTTCCCCCAAAACTCTATGTCTGCATCTGAATTCCTTTTAGTGAATGACAGAATTATCTTTTAAGTGGGTCCTACCATTGACTTTGGAAGTATTGCCTGATGCCTCCTGGGGCATGTATTCTGAAGTCAAACAGAACTGGATCCAAATTCTGTCTTACCAATAGTTACGCAATCTCAATCAAAGTATCTAAATTCTCTGAATCTCTGTCCTTTGTCTTTAAAATGGGTACTATTAACCTACTGTAGAGGTTTCTTATGAAGATTACATGAGCTGTTTATAAAATACTTAGCATACTACTGGCCTATGATACATATTCAGTTAAGGGTAATGATTATTATTCAGGGTTTGCTCATTTCTTATACTGAGTTTATGTTTTCTAAAGTGTTCTTCTGGCTCTGGTCTTGATTCCCCCAAATGTACCTTTCACAAAGCTGGCAGTGGCTATATTCAAATCACATATGAAGTCAAGTCAAGTCCTTCAGTGACTCCCCAGTGCTTTCTTGATAAACAACAAATTCCTTAATTAGCCCTGACTGGGTGTCCACCATTCCTCTAACCTCATCTCTGATACTTACAACATTTGCAATTTCTGCTATAGACAGACCCAACTTGTTTGAGTTCCTCCAGTGAGTCATGCAGATCAAGCCTCCTTATGTTCTACTTGGATGCCTAAGGCAAGATTTGTTGTTCCAATTTATCAAGTTAATGCCTATTCAGATCTTAGGGCAACTTCCTTGATAATTTAGACCCTTCTGAATTATCTCTTAGCATTGTGGCTTATGTTCCTTGTAGCGATTATTGTGTTTCGGTGTGGCTATAATTTGCTTGTTTATTTCTCCCAAGCAATTAAATCATATCTAATTCATCTTTTGATCCCACAGTGTTAGACACTGTGCCTGGCACCCAGTAGGTACACAAGGGTCATTTGTCAAGTGGGTTAATATGTTAAAATGAATTCTAAGTAATACACTTGTCTTTCCCAGCTCACTGAGATCCTTTTCTCCTTCCTTATCGTGGTTCACGGCAATAGGATCCAATTTTGAATTTTAAGATTGGTTGGGGCATTCAAGGAAAAGTAGTCAACTTTTTCCTCAGAAATAAGAATCCTCACGACTGCCTAGCCCCAAGTCACTTTATTTCAGAAAAAAGCATAAAGGAAAATATCTTAGGAAAGATTATCAGTAGTTCTGTCTCTTACCAGCAAGATAAGATCCACTATACTTCATTTAGAGCCACATGGCGAGTCTGCTTCCAGAGGAACAATTCAACGGCTTTTTTTCACATGCGATGCTGATAAAACTCAAAATGGGCCACGAGGCAGAATATCATGACAATGACACCAGATTTTAGGAGGCCCAAGTACTTCTATCTCGGCAGAATTATTTATTAGATGCAAACCAGACTTAAAACGTGTTCAACTTTTGTCTTTTATCAGTGTGGGTCAGAAGGATCTGGGGAGTGGATCGATAGATTGCCCCCCCTTGTCCTACTACATCAATGTACCTTGCACTGAACAACAGACAATTTACTTAAGCTCTGCATTTCCTGAACTTCTTTTGGATCAATAATTCATTATCTGTTATATTTGCCAATATGCAAAATGTTCAATATGCAAAATGAAAAACCTACTGTTTGCAGACTGTTATACAATTTGAGATTCAAAAGGTTTTCTCCTACTTATACTTTCACAGTATTAGCTTTGACCCTATTCTGCTTGTCAGTTTTTCTTTAAAGAATCTGCAATTCCAAGTGTTTCTCATTTAGATCGTAGCCTTGACATATAATACAAGTAGACCACTCACCTTTTCCAAAATACTTAAAGTACTTATTAGATTTCCTGGCTTCTCATACCACTGTTTTCTGTCAGGTAGGAAGGACTAACCTCTTGGGAGATCAAGGGCTATTAGATATCATTAACTTTCCCCATTCCCTTTTCTTAAGAGATGGATTTTAAACAAGTACTACACATCCCACCGTGGTCTGTGATTACATTCTATTAGACGTGATGAAGCATCTTCAGAGAAGAGAGTCATCATTATGAAGTGAGTTGAAAAACAAATTCCCATGAGATCTGATAATTATCTCATGGAGTAGAGATTATCTGCCTACAGTAAGAGGATTTATTTTGTTCATTACTGTTCTCATAATAATAGCTTGCAGCATGATCTAAAAAGGAGAGAAAAGTACACTGTCTCAGGAGAACAGAGACGCCACTTCAGTTTGTAAAGGAAATCAGCCATAAGGAGATGAGAGCAGAGGGTAAATAACAATCATACTCTGGAAAAGAACTTGATCAATTTTCAGTTATCTTTCATGGTTCACACTGATATAATTAAACAGAGTAGCTAATTGTTAATATCGCTTAGTATCTCTGGCTTTCATTCCCACGTTCAGTCCATAAATCAGCAGGGTTTGTTTAAACCAAAGTACTTCATTACCTCCCCAGATGAGGAATGTTGTGATGAGAAAACCCACTAGAAGAGAGAACAAAAGAGTGAGAAAGAAAGAGAGAACGGGGAAAGGCTGTCATACCCGGACACTGGTCATGAGGAAGAGATGGTGTGAGCTAGCTGTTCCACATGGGGTAGGAAGCCAGGAGCAGCTTTGAGCAGAAGACAGGAGGAAAAGTCTGGGAGTAAGACCTCATCCTTTTGTTTAGAACACATTGCTAAAATCTTGTATTTGTATGTATATTTAAGTGCAACATGGCATTCCCAAGCCAAATGTGTCTTGTATGCTGTAGCACTTAAAACACATAAATAAGGAGAATGGATAGTTGAGGCCTTTGAGCTCTATACAAACATTCCCATAAAGGAATTGGGATCTGAATATCCCAGAAACATACCTGTGATAAGGCTCTATGACAGCATTTTGGCTCTCCCTTTCACTTTGCTCATGAAGACTATAAGCCAGAAAGAAAAATCTTAACACTATTAGACCCAAACTGATTGTCCTTTCCCCATTAAGATATGTCAAGGTTATGTTTAAGTAACAGGGAAGTAAGAAGCATGTTTCTGTGAATAAGTGTGCCTGTGCTTTCTTAAACTTTTTAAGAATATAGTGTTTCTATGAACCTGTTGCAAGTATCCTGTGTCTTAGAATATGAAAAAGGTTTACAATCCTAGTGGATGGAAATAATACCACACTGTTTATTGCACACCCCACAGGTATGCAACCAGGCATCTTTTCTATATTATCACATTTAATCTTCAGTCTTGTGAGAAACACCCCATTTCCCAGGTGAGATGCTGAGACTCAGAGCAGTCAGGTGCCTCTTTGCCACATGGACAAGGAAATGGCAGTAACTGAGTTTAAACCTGGATCATTCATATCCCGTGGTCTTTCTTACCTCATCGTGCCTCTTTGGGTGCATCGGTTAGCTTGGCCTCAGGCAATTCTATTTGTGAAGTTCCTGAGTGTGTTTCAGCAGGTGAGGAAGTAGTTGGAAATAACAGCACCATGACTCCAACTTGTGACTTTTCATGAGATGACCTGTTGGCAACATTCAACAAGATGGATAATCCTGAGGGCTGTCTGAAAAGTACCAGCACAGGTCTGGTTGCAACTTCAAACACCAGGCTTCTTTCGTGTCTCTCTAGGCACGATTCACACTTAGAGTGTAGCCCGATTTTTCCCAAGAGAAGCTATCATGTCCCTTGAGGCTTTCTAGGCTGTAATCGTAAAAGGACAGTAAAGTTGGAAGCTGTCTTTGAAGCTTGTTCACACGTGCCTGATGCTGAATTTGAGTGCAGAGAGTGTTAGAACTCTCAGCATAGCAGACTTAATAAAGTAGCTGATGAGGTTTCACTTGTGAATAATGAAAGAGGCAAGTCGGTCTGTGTTTGTTGTTTTTCTGAGAAAGAAAATAGATTGGCCTGCCAATCTGACTCTGGAAAGAATAATTTATCAGGTGATCTCATGGTTGAACACAAAGATAAGAGTTAAGAACTCTGAAACTCAGTCAGCATTAATTTTCTACTAGCAAACTAGTACCTGTCTTCAAAAATGCCATCCAAGACATTTAATGGGGGTCTCCCATGGAAAAACAGGTACCAGACATAAGCTCATTCGTTGTCTTTGTATCATACTTGTGGACACTAAAAAACTGCCTTTCTAAGTCAATTATATTCATGTTAAGATTATGCAACATAAAAAGAATGATCCAAACTAAATTCCACTAATTTACCTAGAATAGGGATTGACAAACTGTTTCTGTAAAGAACCAGATAGTTTTGAAGGCCAAATTTGATAAATCTGTATCTATTTTTTCATAGTTATTGGCAGCACTATTTTTAACATGAGAAGGGCTTATTCATTTATACTTAAGAACAAAGTAGAAAGGGAATTTGAGTGACATTATTTGCCTGGGCAAAACTGTGGAAGTCACGGTACAATATTCTAGTATGAATGTCTAGAATGTTCTAGAATGGCTCCTTTTTGTGGAGGATTTGCCTTCATGTTCTCTGCCTGAGAAGAATTACTTAATGAGTCTCAAGACCAGACACACAACACAGGTGACTTGTTAAAGATTCCTCAAGGGTGAATTAAGGGAGAGCCAAAAGGTAAGCAGCCCAGAGTTATTCTATCTGGGTAACCTCGCCTGTTCAAGACTCCTCAGTTCCATCTCTCTGTAGTGCTTTTCTGGAGATATCAGTATTATTTTTGACATCTGAATTAATCTCAAAGTGCATTTTTTGTTATTAATTTTT
The DNA here is from genome assembly GCA_004024625.1 of Mellivora capensis. Taxonomy (NCBI): domain Eukaryota; kingdom Metazoa; phylum Chordata; class Mammalia; order Carnivora; family Mustelidae; genus Mellivora; species Mellivora capensis. The sequence continues at coordinate 35,687 of PISX010011107.1, forward strand.
AATTTACTTGCTACATAAAGTGATATTTTCTACACAATTTTCTTACTTTGCTTTGAACATTGTCACACTGAAACTTAACCTGTCATCAAAGAGTAGTATCCTACAACAGGATGAGGCATCAAGAGATAGAGGAAAGATCATGGTCTTTAGGGTCCAGGCACTTCCATCTCGATGCCAACTCCATGCACACTTCCTCTCGAAACCCCAGTGGCCTCATCTATGAAATGGGTCAATCATTTCTAACTCATAAAATGATTCTGAAAATTAACACTAACAGAAGTCAGATGCTTGGCATAATGTCTAGCCCATCATAGACACACAGTGATAGCTGATGTAGTCCAAATATAGCAGGGTGTTATTTTTATCTTTTTAAAATTTTTATCTATTTTAGGGGTACCTGGGTGGCTCAGTGGGTTAAGCCTCTGCCTTCGGCTCAGGTCATGATCTCAGGGTCCTGGGATCGAGCCCCGAATGGGGCGCTCTGCTCAGCGGGGAACCTGCTTCCCCCTCTCTCTCTGCCTACTTGTGATCTCTCTCTGTGTGTCTAATAAATAAATAAAATCTTTAAAAATAAATAAAGTATTTATCTATTTTAAAGCAAAAGAGAGAACATGAGCAGGAGGAGGTGCAGATAGTGAGGGAAAGAGAGACAAACAGTCTCAAGCAGACTCCCCACTGAGGGCAGAGCCCAATACGGGGCTTGATCTCATGACCTCGAGATTGTAACCTAAACCAAAACCAAGAGTCCCACACTTCACCAACTGAGCCACTCAGGTGCCCCAGCAAGGTGCTACTTTGAAAACTATGTCAGGTTTATTTCTATCACTTTGTAAGCAGTTGTTGATAATGGCTACTATATATGTGTTCTCTTTTTTTCTCTGAAGTAATACCGCCATAAAAAAACAAAACAAAACATAAGAATCTTTGGGGTAGGGCTTTACACTGTTCAAAACTCCCACTATTCTTTAACTCCACATTTCCCTCTTTTGACACATTATGTTTGATAAATCAAATTTCTAGTGAAAGTTCAGGAGGCAGGGACATTTTTCATGGATAGACAGTGGTTCTGTGCTGCCCAGACACCAAAAGACTGGATTTTATGTCACCACACTTGACTTTTTTCCAAACTCTATTTCTGCCATGTTGATGGGATGACATAGAGTTTCCTCTGTGTTTATATACAGTAATCTATTTATTTATGAAAATCAGAACTAAGAATAAACTTTGCTTCCTTTCAAACACAAATAGGAATCTTTTCCCCTTAAAGTGTCGTCCTTCCATGCAATCAAACCGGCTGTCTTACTAGGTTAAAAACCTTTTCATTTTATAATGATTGGACTAATAGACCTCACCTCATTGTCACTCATCTGCTTCTTGTCAAATTTGTTTTGGAAATAAAGATAATAAATAAACAAACAAGAAAACAAATAAGAATCCCTTTATAAGATTCATACATTCAAAATTGTAGCGAGAATTGTACCTGTTGAAAGACCAAACATGACAAGCTATGTGCTAGCCTCTGTTGGGCTGTATGGAATTTACCCAGAAAAGAGACTTTTTTATCTTTTGAAAGTGAGCGTTATTTTCCCTTGCACTGTGACCTGAGAGCTCTAGGTGGGTATATCCTGGGCAGTGTAGGTCCTAAGGTCATCCTCCGTGTGTGCTTCCCCTCTTCTCCCAGGAATGTTGTCTACAGGCAGAACCAGGATAAATACAACGACCAGGAAAGGCCATTCTGAAGGGGAAAACATACTGAGATGCATGTAAAAGTAAGAAGATATAGTCCCAATGGTGTTTTGAAGAAAGGGACAGAAAAAGTATGAGCAAATTATACACATGGGAGTCTTAAACATCTTTTTTATGTTTTACGACAATATGATTCACCTACCTGGCATGTGACAAGGCTCAATTTGTAGCTCTGTGTGCTTGCCTGAATCCAAAGGCCCAGGGAAAACAGCCCTGGATTTCAATACCCTAGTAAAGGCCCCACCTGTTATTAATAGCATGCATTTTTTACTAGAGAAGACAGCCTCAAAGGCATCTGGGTGCCACCCAAAAACTGGCCTTCCAAAGGAGAGGTATAAATGCTTCTCCATGGTCCACCATGCTTCTGGGCTCACAGCGATATCCCCTGTTGATGCCAGAGGCACCTTGCTATCCATTCACCCATCCAACATTTTCTTTCCCTTTTCAATATCTTCAATTTCTCTTTCTCCTTTCTTTCTATGAAATAACACCCCAAAATTCTTTCCAAATTTAAAAATACCATCCCAGTGTCCTACTGTACTTTTTAGTCTTTTTGGCTAAAAAAGCTGCTAATAACCTTAAATAAGTGTTTTATGAGTATTGACTCTATTTCCTCCCGTCTACTCTCTTCTCAGCTTCCTACAATCAGGGTAATTTTCTCACCATGCTCCCAAGGATGCGCTCAAAATCACTAAAGCTTGATCTTCTCTACAATTGCAGGACATCTCATTTTTTCTGATTTTTCTTCACACTATTAAATTCTGTTGGCCCTTTAGAGCTCTTTTCTCTTCTATGTCAAGAGGAACAGCAGATAGTTCAAGGTTTTCATTTGGGGCTCACATCTGTATTGCACATGCATTGTTGCTAATTAGCTTTGGAAATCAGCCAATTAAAAGGTATGGTGAATACTCTCTCCTGATAATTAACAAGATTAATCAAGAAACACGTGCAAAGAGATGGCATTTCCAGTCTCTGGACAGAGAGGTGAGCCATATTTCACAGCTCACTGCAAATAGTATCCGATGGAGTTAGGCAGTTGCATCCTGCTTGTCTATTCCATCCAAAGAGGTGAACTCAGATAATGCCTATCAAATGCAAGGCTAAAATCTGCCTCAAAAGCATCTCTGGGTCTGCCATCATATAAGGTAAGCTGGTGACCAAGGCTTCTATGGATTGGGCAAGGCCTTGCCCTTGATGAGCACTGATGAGCAAATGTGAGCCAGAGAGAGTGAGATAACGAGAACACCTCAATGAACACGCTGCCTTATAGGAAAGTATTGCTACAATCCCATTCTTTACAGAGTTAGAACCAAGTCATACATTTCAGCCACAAGTAATTTTTTGCTTGATTTCTTCTTTGAGAGGCTCATTTTGGGAAATGGTTAATGGCACTAATATTTCCTGCAAATTAATCTACCTTCAAAGTGTTCATACATGTCAGGATTAAGACTATTACACCTATTGGTTATATTACAGAGAAGAGTATTTGTCCCATACACATTTTTTCTAATTAGAATTATGCACTGTTCTTTTCTTGGAAGATACAGAATTCTAGAACTTAGAATTTATCTTTAAGAGCTTCGTTCTTAAAATCTTTAAAAAAAAAAAAAAGTGGGGGACGCCTGGTTGGCTCAGTTGGTTAAGCAGCTGCCTTCGGCTCAGGTCATGATCCCAGCGTCCTGGGATCGAGTCCCACATCGGGCTCCTTGCTCGGCGGGGAGCCTGCTTCTCCCTCTGCCTCTGCCTGCCACTCTGTCTGCCTGTGCTCACTCTCTCTCTCTCTCCCTCTCTCTCTGACAAATAAATAAATTTAAAAAAAAAATTTTTAAAAAAAGTGGGATGCCTGGGTGGCTCAGTTAGTTAAGCACCTGCCTTTAGCTAAGGTCATGATCTCAGAGTCCTGGAATGGAGCCCCACATCTGGCTTCCCGATTAGTGGGAAGCCTGCTTCTCCCTCTCCCTGCTGCTCCCCCTGCCTGCTTGTGCGCTCTCTCTCTCTCTCTCTCTCTCTGTCAAATAAATAAATAAATAAATAAAATCTATTTTTTTTTAAAGAGCATTCATTCTAATCCCTTACAAAGGATATACAGAGTAAAATTTCCAGTGTATTCTTCATCCTAAAAATATTTTAATTCCCCTGAAGATTTTACCTAATACTCAACTTTAGGGCAGGAACTTTAGGATTTTAAAGTAGAAATATGTTATATGGAAGATATTGGTCAGTTTTGCTGGAATACCAGAGGAAATCCCCTCCTGCTAACTAGTGCAGATATGTCTCTCTTCTTCACCTTCAACTGCAGTACATACAGTTTATTACCAGAATAGAATCCTTCACCTGAGTTTTGGTAATTCTTAAACTGTCAGAAACACTTCTATTTTTGAAGTTCTTTTCAATGATCCATTCAGAAAAGAAAGGGATCCTGAAATTTCAGAGTAATTGCTTAATTGAATCTGTTTCACACTCTTTCCCCTATCCCATGCCTCAACACAGACACTGGATATTCTCTGGATAACACTATCCGGTGATAACACTTTAGTTTCCTTTTTTCCCATTTTGTCTCTCTGATGTGTGTGTGTGTGTGTGTGTGTGTGTCTTTATATCATCTACGCTGCAGATGTTTTTTCTTTTTTTAAAAATATTTTAAAGATTTTTTTTTTTAATTTGACAGACAGAGATCACAAGTAGGCAGAGAGGCAGGCAGGGAGAGAGTGGAAGGGAAGCAGGCTCCCTGCTGAGCAGAGAGCCCGACGTGGGGCTCGATCTCAGGACTCCAGGATCATGACCTGAGCTGAAGGCAGAGGCTTTAACCCACTGAGCCACCCAGGCGCCCCCTACGCTGCAGATTTATCCAGAATCCACTTTCGTCCTCAGTGGCCCTCTAAGTGTGTGTCTGAAATTGTAATCAGTGTGTATTCTACCCATCCTCTATGCAGGTCACCTTCATTTCCATGGATTCCATTTATAATTCTTGGTTCATTATTATATTTTTCTATGTAACTTTCAAACCTTTAGAGCTTCTTACATGCTTAGCATATTTCCATACACATCTCTCTTTAATTCCCAAATGCAAAGAAAACAAATGCTGACAGTGTTTTCTATCTTTGATCATGTATCCCTCTGTTTTTGCACCAGGAAGATTTTAAAATTCAAATGATAAATGAAAGATAATAAAAAAAAATTTAAACAAGTTTTTGTAAAAGTGCTGAGGAACCTCTTAAATGTTTGGGGGGGGGTAGGCATGAGGAATCTGATGGTTACATAATTTATATGTCTTTAGCCATTGGCTATATGGGACACACAGTTTTTCCTGGGAGATAAATCCTGATTTCTGCCAAACTCAAGAATTGCTATCTATAGAATAGGAGGTGGAAAGGGAGATTAACATTCTCATATACTCGTGAGATATAATAATATAAATTAGTAAAGCATTTCTTGAGGACAGTTGGGCAATCTGTGTTGAAAGCCTTAAGACTGGCAATGATGAGCATGTGGAAAAGATAATTCATAAGTAATTGAACAAAAGAAAAGCCTTTCATGGACCCAGGATATAAATGAGCCATGAATTGACAAGTCTTAATTTTAAATTTTAATGGAGAAGGAAAAAAAGTAGCTGCCCTCCAAGAAATAATTCAAATCAAAGATAAAGGAGGAAAGAGGCTGACTTGGTGTGAGTGAACAAAGCTGAAAAAAAAGTAGCTACCATCTGGGTTAACTGCAAACATTGGCTAAAGATTCTGCATAAAAAATTCCATTAATTCAGTGGATTACAAGCAGAGAGGAACAGAAGTGGGCTATAGAATCTTCTCTGTAGTAATCAGAAAAATTAAGACACAGTTGCCATCAGGCAGAGAGTTAAGATACTACTAATTTTCTTCTGCTTTCATCTTTCTCTTCAAATCCAAAGTTATTACTGCAAATATACCTTTTTAACAGCATCGTTGAGGTATCATTGCTATACAAAAAACTGTACATATTTAATATGTACAACTGATGGGTCTAGACATATGTAACATACACAGAGTGGTAGCAACACTATCAGTACAATGAAGGCAATGTATATATCCCACACCTTCTAGAATTTCCTTATATCCCTTTGGTTGTTGGCGGGGGTGGGCGTGCGCAGGATAATAAGAACACTTAATGTGAGACCTACCCTCATAACAAATTTTGAAGTGCAAATACTGTATTGCTAACTATGGACACTATGTTGAATCACAGGTCTCTAGAACATATTCGTCTAGCAATATATCTTATAGCCTAGTACCTTTATTCATGTTTTAAAATTCCTCATGTTCTTTCCATGCTGAAGCATCTTAATTCAATTCACCTAACATTCACAGAAAATCTGTAGAATGAGCCATAACCTTTGAACATCAGAATTTCAGCAAGTAGAACAGAGCCAGAGAGGCACTGAGCAGGTGGGCACTTCAACCTTGCTAGTCAGTAGTGTGAGTGTGCAGGTGGGTGAACTCTGTGTTTGCTCATGTGTGTTAGAAATACTCCATAAAGAATAACTCAAATAAGATAAAATCAACACTAATTTTCATTAAAGAACATATCACCTCCCTGGAACTCCAGGGGCAGGACCAGTCCCAGACAAACAGCTCCCTTCACGACTGCCCTTTTGATCATTCCATTCCTCCCCATTGTTCTTTCATGCACTCATTTATACCTTAATTGTGTTGCACTCTCAACAACATGCCACACGTCTTGCTAAGTTTTGGGGATATAGATAAAGGAGCTGTGACTGCTTCTTGCACAAGTACACAGACATGGGGCACCTTTAGTGGCTCAGCTGTTAAGCGTCTGCCTTCAGCTCAGGCCGTGATCCCAGTCGAACCCTGCGTTGGGCTCCCTCCTCAAAGGAGAGTCTGCTTCTCCCTCTCCCACTCCCCTGCTTGGGTTCCCTCTCTCACTGTCTCTCTCTCTCTGTCAAATAAATAAAATCTTTTTTTTTTTTAAGTACACAGACATCTATGTAAACAGAGGCTCAGAAATCAATACAAAAGAGTCAAAGCAAAGGGGTAGAATAGCATAATGATCAAGTCTGGACTTGGTGGGCTAAGTAGGGTTTCAGGATTCCCATTTGTCATTTATGTCACTTGGGTAAGTTATTTGGTATCTATATACTTCCATTCTTTGTCCCTAAAATTGGGTAAAATGCATACATTAGAAAATTTTTATAAGAGTTAAGTCAAATGAAATGAAATAGTATCAATAAAAGAGCTACCATAATATTCAGGACAACCTGAATTATTCCGTCACTGTTACCATACACGTATAGTGTACAATATGTCACTTGGTCACCCTTTTCAGTGGAAAAAACTCTGAAGTGGATCCACTCCTCTTGGTGGAACAGGGGTGGTTGGGGAGAGGTTTCCTCTTGAACAGCTCTGCCACCGTACAAGATTGAGAGGTCCCATGTGTTCTGCCCCAGGCCCTTGGTGTAGGCAATTCTTTTCTCTCAAGGGTGCCTTCTCTTAACCTTTTCCACAGACACACTTACCAAGTGTGGGCAGCAGAAAATCTCACTTCACAAGTTTTCATACAAATCCTCTCTCTCAAGTAGGCCAGCCTCTCTCTGTCTTTGTTTCAGGGAGAAAACAGATGCAGGGAATATACAGAAAGTGGGGTGCTTGGGTGGCTCAGTGGGTTAAAGCCTCTGCCTTCGGCTCAGGTCATGATCCCAGGGTCCTGGGATCGAGCCCCGCATCAGGCTCTCTGCTCAGTGGGGAGCCTGCTTCCTCCTCTCTCTCTCTCTCTCTCTCTCTCTCTCTGCCTGCCTCTCTGCCTACTTGTGATCTCTCCCTCTGTGTCAAATAAATAAATAAAATCTTTGGTGGAAAAAGCGCACTGGGAATATACAGAAAGAACACATAGACGAAGTTTGTGATATAACCCTCACAGAGGTTGGTTGAGCACAGACAGAGAAGTCCCTAAATCTGACCTGGGGGCGGGAGGGGTGGGTCAGAAAGATTTCCCCGAGAAGTGTCTTTTAAGCTGAGTACTGTACGAAAACAAGAAATTTTCTGGGTGCAGCAAGGAATTTTCTGGGTGCAGCAGACAGGAAACACAAGAGAGTACCTCATGCTCAAGAACTAGACCACGGAGAGGTGCTGAATCGGTAATTATGTATTTGTGTATAACCCATTTGTCTCCAACTGGTGAATGCAAATGGCATTTTCATACCCAGACCACGAAGGTCCTTACCAGCCAAACTGAAGATCTTCAGCCAGCTCTTTTCTCCAATGTTCCCTATTGCCAGCCCTGGATCGGGGAACCTCTAGGAAAATGTCAAAGACACTCAGAGAGGAACCCACTCATTTTGTTGTTCCACCTCCCCCACAGACGTGCACTGCCTGCTCCAGGGGCGCTGCCGCTGTGGACCCAACACTGTCGGGCATGGCGGCCATGGCTACTCCACGTTGGGGCAGTGCACTCTTTGGAAGAAGTAGCCACCAGGTTTAGGTGCAGAGACAGCGATCAGATTTACATTGCAGAAACATCATTCTGGCTTCTGGGTGGGAACGAATTTAGGGAGAACAATTAGGAGCTTGTTCCCATAATCTAGACACAAAATTACAGTGCCCAAATTGTGTGTGGCACTCGTGATGGAGAGAAGCAGAGAGATCTGAGAGATATTTAAGAGGAGAATCAATAGCACTTTCTGATTGATTAGAGACCTAGAGCAATAGGAGGGCAAAGTCACATATAATTTACCAGTTTCTGGGTTGAAAATTGGAGCCACAGCAGTGCTGCACAGTTCTATCAGGAGAGCCATGTGTGTGTGTGTGTGTGTGTGTGTATGTGCATGAGTGTGTGGATGATGGGTGCGTATCAGAGACAGGGAAGCTGAGACAATAACTTAAGCTTATAGTCAGAGAGTTAGAAGAAGTGACTGCAGACATTTAAGTAGAGACTTTCCTCCAAACATTGCAAACTTGATCCATTTCTTTGTGCATTTCCAAATACCTAGAAAGAGGCCCTACCTTTTAGGGCACAAGCCAGATCTTTGCCTATTTCTTGCATGACACCTTTCCCAGCTGTCCCAGACCACACTGGCCTCCTCAGCACCTGAACTCCTGTGGCCCCAGGGTGTATGCAGCTCATCTGCCATCTAGCATATGTTAACTTGTATTACATTCACTTGTATTGCATATACTACCTAGTGTTACATGTAACATCTGTGTTACATATACTTGTATTACATATCCTACCTTGTGTCCAACATTCAACATATCCCCTCTCCTAACCTATAAGAAGGATGAAAGCATAGAATTTTTTTTTAATTTTTCATTATTTTCTAAGCTATTGGGAAAAATCAGAACATGCAAATGTTCCAAGTGATCAAAGACTCAGCAAACAGATTCTAGATTCTTCAAGGTCAGGAAAAAGAATAAGGAGTTATATTTGGGTATTTGACACAGTAAAGGAGACAGAAGACTGAGCTTTATGCACCGTAGGGTCCATTGTTAGCAGTGGAAAAGGTAAAGAGCTCCTCTTGAAAAAAAAAAAGTATCTCTGCTGTAAAAATGTAAAACATAAGGAGGGCAGTGTGTGAGAAGTAATTAAGGAGACTAAAGTGAGGATGATCTTTCTAAGGAAAGGATGGGAGAAATTATAAAACTACTGTATGTTAATTATATTAATACCTAATGATTCTATAATGTTTGCTACATATCAGGCATTATTCTACACACTCTACTTACCTTATTACTGTGATCATTAGAACAATGCTATGAAGCAGGAACTATTATTACCCTCACTTTAAAGATGATAAACTGGAAGCACGGAGAGATTAAGTCACCGTCAGTCCATTTGGGCTGCTAAAGCCAAACACCATAGAGTGGGTTGTTCATCAGTGACAGAAGCTCATTTTTCACAACTGTGGAGGACGAGAAGTTCATGATCAAGCTGCCGCCACATCTGTTGTCTGTGGAGACCCTGCCTCCTAGTCCACAGGTGAATGGCTGTCTTCTCACTGCATCCTCATGTGGTGGAAGGGATGAGGGAACTCCCTTGGGATTTTTCATAAGGTCATTCATCCCATTCAGGACCTAATCACTTCCCACAGGCCCCACGTCCTTGTATCATCACCTTGGGGGTTAGGATTTCAGCCCAGGAATCTGAGGATACACAGCACATTACAGTCACTTCCCCAAAATCACACAGCCACGTAGTCTAACCAAAGGCAGGATTCTAACATAAGCAATCCAGGCTCTAAACCCAAATAAGCTTAGTTTTTAAAAGAATAAACAAATGTGAAGGAAAAAGTCTCAATTTAGAGAAGAGGGTTGCAATGAGAAATACAAGCATATTGGGAGGCGTGGGTGGCTCAGTCATTAAGTGCCTGCCTTAGGCTCAGGTCATGATCCCAGGGTACTGGGATAAAGCCCCGCATCGGGCCCCTTGTTCTATGGGAAGGCTGCTTCTCCTTCTCCCACTCCTCCTGCTTGCATTCCTTCTCTTGCTGTCCCTCTCTGTGTCAAATAAATAAATGAAACCTTAAAAAAAAGGGGGGGGAATACAAACACATTGAGCGTTTTACTGGGTATACCTTCCATGTGATGTGACCTGTTCCAAAAGAAATAAATGTTCTACTGTATGAAACCTAGCATAAAATTCTTAAAAGATCATAATGGCCACCATTTATTAAATGTGTACTGTATATCAGGCATAATGCTAAGGAAGCTAAGGAAATTCCACATATTATTTTTAATTTTTACCTGAGTTCTGTTAAATAATTACTAGTCCTGCATTATGCCTAGGAGTATTGAGCTTTAAAATGGTTGTCATTTACACACAGCAAGTGGAAGGACAGAATTGGGGCTCAAATCTATACCTGAGCAATCTCAAAATCCAACTTATTTCCACCACCTGTTCTGTCCCAGAGTAGGTGTTTGTGCCCCACTAAAATTCCTATGTTGAAACCCTACCCCAATATGTGATGGTATTAGGAGGTGGGGCCTTTAGGGGGTAATCAGGATTAGATGAGGTCATGAGGAAAGAGTCCACAAGGATGGGATTAGTGCCCTCATAAGAGACACAAGAAAGCTTCCCTCCTCACTCTCTCCCCATCTGAGAACACAGCAAGAAATTGGCAGTCTGGCACCTAGAAGAGAGCTTCACCAGAACTCGACCCTGCTGGCATCCTGACCTCCAACTTTCAGCCTCCGAAACTGGTAAAAATAAATTTGTGTTACCGTATATCACCAGTCTATGGTACTTTGTTATGACAGCCCAAGCTGACTAAGACACCTGAAAACAATATTCTATGACTCTGAGTTTATGAAGCTGACAATCCGTAGAGGTCACCGTAAATTCCTGCAGCTCCTCGAATCCCATCTGTGTTTCAGTGGGTGAAGACGCTTGCTTCCTCCATGTGGTGTTGGATATAATTCAGTGTTTGGGACAAAGGTGGATATAGCACTGAACACAGACAGTGAACAACATTTCTCCTGAAAAGAATGAAATCCAACACGTAGACATGAGGACATGAGAGATAATGTTAGGTGACATACAGAAATATGTAGTGAGCTTATAAATCTTAATATTCTGGATATGTTTTTTAAAAGGTGATTTTTTTTATTATTAAGGGTATTCTGTACATTCTGTCAGTACAGAGGAGACAAAAGGGACTAAAACTTTTAAAATTGAATGTCATCCACATTTTTAGCTTGGATAGTTAGTAGAAAATTGCCGCATGAATCATGTGAAAAGATGGAAAGGTGAAGTGAAAAAAACGGAACAAGAAGTGAAGAAAACGGAATAAGAAGATTGAGTCTGTTCCTTGAGTTCAGCAAAAGAGCTGTGTGATATTTGGAGGAGATTTCTAACTTCTTAGCACTCTAGTTTATCTGGTTATAAACTGCGGATACAGTTCCTATTTTACAGGCCAAGCAGACAAATAATATACATGCAAGGCTTATGTGTAAAAAGGAAAACATTCACTCTACAGTTATTGTCCTTAACTCGTATTTCCCCTGTGTTACACCTAACGTGCTTTTATAGGCATTATTTCATATGGCCACACAGTATTATAAAATGTTGAAGGATGTGGCCCCAGGATATAAAGTTTCCAATCTTAACATCTAAAAACAAGAACCATAATTTAAAACCATAGTATTAAAAGAACAATAACACCTCTATAAGACTGAGCCAAGTTTATTTCTAAGCACATTTTTTACTGTGAGCTTCTCATTCGCTACACTGTATTCTGAAAGAACAACTTTAATAATCTTTTTGACTGTCAGCGGTTCTTTTATTCATTCATTTGTAGAAGATAGGTGCTGTTGTGTTCTTAACTGTTCATTTTTTCTACGCCTAATTATCTTATTGTGAAAGATTGTGTTTTGCAAGAGGCAGTAAAGTCACTTTATCTCACTGCTTACCACAAATTCTAGCAATCAGACAGTGAAATGAGACCCACCTAACATGATTAAAGAGTTAGAAAACATGGCCTAAGTAGAAAGGTTAGCATAATTATACTGGATAATTTTAATCTTTTTTTTAAAGTCTGGATTGATTTCATACTGCCAGTAATACTCTCTATCTTCATTTTTCAGGATTTGAGAAAAAAGCAATCTTCACTATTGTATGAGAAATCCAGTTTAGGAACAAAAACTACTTTTTGGCAGCATTTCATATAGAGTCCATATAATTTAGCTGAAAGAACTGAGTATTGCAAGACCTGCATTAATGACCCAACTCTACCCCTTCTTCAGCAACTTGATCTTGGCCATGTTTTCAGATGAGCTTTCCCTTGCTTATCTGTAATGGGAATAAATTGCATGTGCTTCCTGCCTCCACAGTTGTGAAAATCCAAATGAGAAAATGTATGAAATGCACTTTGTAAACTGTAAGAACTAAACAAATAAAGCTATTATTGAGTGTGGGAATTGGTGGCAAAAATTCTTTTTTTACAAAAAAAATCTTCAGAAGTAGGTCGGAGTCTTATCACGCTGGGTGGTTGGTTATATCCACTCTTCTGCAAAAGCAGCAAGAAAGATTAGGTCAATGCTATGTAAATACTTAGTCATGAAGGGATATTATTCTACTTGCATAAGTAGGTGGGAACATAGAGAATCGTTTGCATTTACTTGACAACAAGATATCCCAATTCTAGTGCTTTGATTATCTTGTATAAAAGCCTTATAGGGGCAGTTATCCTTCTCCCAAATCTTTTTCAACTCCTCTCTCTTGCAAGTGTATACTTCTTTCATTGGACCATACTACACCATACTAGGCTACAATCATCTTTGTCTCCTCCGACACCTGCCCTCATTCAGTGAGACCCTTACTTATTCATGATTGCGAGACAGCTGCGCCTCCCAGCTGCTCTCTACCCCTGTCCTGTTATGGTCATATACCTTGCAGTGATTCCTCCTTCCCTTTCTATGGCCTTTGTCCACGACAAAGTGGGGTGTCCTGGGACTACCCACATTCTAAAAATTGATTTTCAGTCTAAGAGTATAAGAATGTCCCATCATGTCTACTTGGCCACTTGGCCCATGAACTTCACAGGTCACATACTTTTTATTCTTTCAGAAATTCTTTATGTTTTACTGAAAAATATCTTGCTATCTGGTTAAGCACTGTCAGGAAGATCATTCTGTCAGGATATCAACTATCATCTTAACTCAGGCATTTCTTGATTTCTTTCTCCCATATCCATACTACCACTCTCATTATCAACCAAACCTGAAAATTTCCTGTTTTTCCTTCCAGCATCAAAAGCATTGTATTTTGAAATGTTTTATCTATTAAACTGTATTTTATTAAGTAATATTTTTCTGTTTTTATTAATCAGATATGTCTATTTAAATTCACGATCCATCTGGGACAACTGCCACCACAGAGTTGATAAAAAAGTGCAGTGAAGAATTTTGATTTTTTTATTAGCCTGAGCTGCTTTATAGAGGGCAAATATAAGAATCCTATTTCATTATTTGAAAGTGTTTATAACAGCTCTGTTGTAAACTGAATGCTTGGGTCTCCCCCAAATTCATACACTGAAGCTCCAACTCTCAATGTGATGATATTTGGAGCTGGGGCTTTTGCGGGAGGTAATTAGGGTGTGATTAGGAAAGTATCCTTATAAAAAGAAAAAGAGAAAGATTCTCCCTCCTTTCTCCCTCCCTCTGGATATGCACCAAGGAAAGGCCATATGAACATACAGTGAGAAGGTGGTCATCTGTAAGCCAGGAAAGAGCTCTCTGCAGAACCCGACCATGATGGCACTGTGATCTCCAACTTCCGGCCTCCAGAACTGTGAGAAATTAAATGTCTGCTACTTAAGCCACCACTCTTTTATACTTTTTATTCTATCATAGCAGCCCAAGCTGACTGAGACAAGCTCATGCAACCCCACTGCTACCCGTAAGATTGAGGAATACCAGGTCAGAAACTGCTTCATTGAAACAAGACCTCTGAAGCAAATTTATGTGTTTAATTCTTTGACACTGACCAATGGTATGTGCATTAAACTATGTGGCTTTCATTCACCCAAAATTGGCTTGGACCATTCTATTTAATTAAACTGCCAGTCACCATATATAAGTTATTCTATGATCTCAGAGGGAAAAAAGATACTCTAAATATTTTATTGTTCTTGGAAAGAAATTTTGTTTATGATAAAGTATCAATAAATGTTCTTTTTTATGAAAACAGGTTTTTGAATAAAATTACAGTTGAAACTTATTGAGAGTCTATGTACAGTGGGTGTTTGCATGCCCTTTTCCTATCCACTCCCAAAACTTTGAAAGATAAACATTCTTATATGATGAATAATAAAACTGAATATCAAAGAGGAATATATTTGTTCACAGCCACTGGGCTAGCTGGAGATACAGCTAAGATTTGCTCCATGGGTTTTCTTGAATCTAAAGTCCCCAAACTTTCCAGTAGATTTCATAGTCATTTTAAATCACACTCTGAACCCCATTCTGATCAACATTAAATTTGACCTCTGCAAGTAAAGGAGATTCTTAAGGAAACTATTTATATTTCATGCCCTAAACTCAGACATATCTTCTAGTGAAACTGAGAACCTGGGTCACAGAGGTGATGACCTTCAAGTCAGCCCATCCATTCTGGTCACACCTAAAGTGAGTGACAAATCATCCAGGAGAACGGAAGAGTAGGAAGGGTCCTTCTAATTATCCATGAAGAACTGGAGCAACTTTGTTTGCAGAGAAGAAAAATGACCCCATACTCTTAACCAGGAGTGAACCTTGATCTTTTCATCTGACTCTTAAATAACATTTCCATTAAGCTTTGGCAGTGGATTTCACTAACCACACCCTTAAGCCACACACGTAGACACACAATATGGGGACTCCTGGCCCTGGTACTTTCTACCTGTGTGATCTCTGTCTCAGTTTTCTCATTTATAAGTAGGGACTTAATAATAGGACCTGGTATTTATAGCTATTATGGAGATTATTATGGAGATTCTATAATATGAATAAACCTCTTAGAAAGTTTCCTGGCACAGTAAATATTATAATGGTAATTATCATTTTTAGAATGTATACTGTGATGTTTTATAATACCTCAGTAGAAAAACATTTTTCTGACTTTAACTTGACTTGGTCTAGATTATACTATTACAATGTTCATTTACCACTCCAATCTCTCTGTAATCACCACTTCCCCAAAGAATGATCCTTCCTCACTCGAGGTCTCTGACAGAAAAAACTGGAATGAGATTTGAAATCACAGCCAACAAACCCCCATAGACACAGATTATAAACTTGTTGAGCCCATCAAGTTAACAAAATCGATACTACTCAAGTTGAAGACAAATGCAAAGGTCAAATTAACATAAAGAAGTATTTGCTAAGATAAGAAATAAATATCAGCCAAAATAAAAACAACTTTGAAAAACGCAAAATAGAAGGGAACGAAGTGCTAACATATAAACTAGAAATACGCTTCAAACATTCCAGAGAGGACGGGAATACAAGATGAGCTTGGCCATAAAGCAAAAACAGGTCTTGTTCTTTGGAACTGCATTGAGGGAGCTGTGAAAACTTTATCTTACAAGCTTCTCAAAAGCATTGCATTTGGTTGGTCTTTCACACGTATTTGCTGTTATATACTTTTTTTTTTAATTTTTATTTTTTATAAACAAATTTTTATCCCCAGGGGTACATGTCTGTGAATCACCAGGTTTACACACTTCACAGCACTAACCACAGCACTTTTTTCTGAACAATGTGGCTGAGGTATAATAGTAAGAATAGATTTTATAGCCATGACTCTGCCTTTACTTTTGTTTCCCATTATTGTGCCAACATGCACCGGTCAGTGAATGATTGACTGTTATAGTTATCATATCACTACTTCTAAAGATTTTGATCCAATTGAGAAATAGCTGGGGAATCCGGCACACTTGAAAACATCAGCTTTATTACTTGTAAACTGAATGAAGAGAACTTGGTTTTGGTCTTCAGGCAGCTGACTCCTCTTTTCAACAACATACACTCTCCCAGTCCACGGGCACAACTGTCCATGTACCTACCATCTCCACATGCTGCCCCACTTGAGGATCTGGCCTAACTGCTCTAATCCTAGATTCCAGGACAACATAGCAGGTGGATCACGGATCCTCAAAGTCAGACTGACTGGGGCATGTATATCCTGGCTCTGGAGTTTAACCCTTTTATGATCTTATGTAAGTTCTCTAAATTCTCTCAACCTCGGGTTACACTTTTCTAATGTGGAGACAAAAGACTTGCCCCAGATGAGAAACACAAACCTCCAAATCCACTGTGCAAAGAAACTTGTTTATTACGTAACTGGGCACAGATTTCTGATGTTAAACTGTTGAGTCACAGGCCAGCTGAACGCTCAGCCTATATCACATTGAGGATTTCTGCTCATTCATCATGCAGACACATCACAGACAATTTTGGGGTCTTACAGTTGTCGAGAGGGTGGAAGGTAAGGAGAAAAGCTGCTCCTGAGTCATCAGTACCCATGTTAACCATGGAGGTTGCTGTGGGCTTATTCCAGACAGACCCATCCCAGACTAGAGTTTCGACCAATTCCCTGCCACTGTGGGGATCAGGAGACCGTTCTGGGACTCTGCTACTTCTCTCTGCCCCGCTGCTTCATGTAGCTGCTCCTTTGTGCAGGCTGAGAGCGGGAGCTCTCCTGGTGAGAGGACCTCAGAAAGCACATCCCTCTTCTCCTTTTCCCTTAACCAAGGCATGCTTTTTTTTTTTTGTTTTTTCTCATTTGTGGTGGAGAAACAGCCCTTTCTGTTACTTGCAGCTCCAAGTTACCGTTCTTTAATCCATGAATTCTCTTTTGCAATTCTTCTACTATATCTGGAGATTAATTCCTCCTAAGAATTTAGACTTTGTGACATGCCTTCTCCTGAAACACTGTGGTATCTTCAGGAATGGAGGTGAATGGATGGGTGAAAATGCTGGTGTAGGGGGAAGCAGAGAATAACTCACACATACATACTACAATCACACTCACACACACACACACACACACACACACCAATATCTGAATATGCTACCTAGCCATTGCTCATCTGGGCTGTCAGTTGGAGATAAAGTAGGAAAATATGCCTTGCCTATAGGGCATTAATAGCATAAGGTGTATTTTATTGGAAATAATGCATATAAGTGATGGATCATTTACACCGAATGTGATGAAAAGCATTAGAGTGAAAAGAGAAGACTTCAGATCTGAAAGTGCATTTATGTACACACACGCATGATTGGTGTCTGAATATACATGTAGAATACTTAAAACAAATTCAATTTATAATGGCTCACTGAGACCTATGCACTGTTTGTTACGTACCTAATATTGTGCTAATATGACGATTGGTATGAATTAAGTTTAACATTTATAAGATATAAAAATATTCTTTGGCTATTATAAGGAACAAATACTGAATTATTTGTCAGAGCAGCTTTGATTCCAGTCTTCAAAAAACTCTCTCTGAAGACTTGACACTTTTGTCAAAGAGATTCACACATCAGACCAATATGTAAGGGGAAACCTGTACTGACATGGAGTCCAAAATAAGAAAGTCCTTCTGAATGACCCTGAGCTGCCAGTCAAACCTCCTTCAGATGACAGGGTGCTCCACAGGAACTTCAAACAGCTCCTGACAACTCCAAGAATAGAGGGGACATTCACACAGAAAAGGGACGAGGTTTCTAAAATCAATATATATATATATATATATATATATATATACACACACACACATATTTTTTTTTTCCTAATGTGAATCAACATCCTATTTAGGAAGCCATGGGAAGAGTGAAAACTCATCAATTTTTTATGTTCATTGTTCTTCTCTGTGTTTTTCCCTTTACTAAGATTAAATATATATATATTTAATAGCAGACTAGTAGGCAACCCTTACATACCAATTAGAGGTAAAAGGAAATAACAATCCAGCATCTACAGAAAGAATCACCAAGGAATATTCGGCCCATACAAGTTCAAAGAAGAAAACAAACACTAGCTGACAATCTAGAAACAAGCCATTTTTCTCTAAAGATATAGTTGAGAGGGGAAACAAATGAGGACTACCTACCTAGCAGATTTCATGGAAATAGAGGCATATGGAGGCCACACAAAAAGTGTTACAGTATGGCAAGTTAGTTGTTCACAAAAATCAAAGTGAAGTTTCATGTTTATAAACTCCAGCCATACTATTTAAATTCTTTTGTGTTGCTGGATTCTACAGTGGGTTTTATTATCATTATTATTGTTTAATGGTTTAAGGCTGTGACTTGGGGGTTTAGTCATCTTATTACATAGATCTTCTCTTATTAGATACTTTGTGAAAAAATATTCTTTCACATATTTTCTGTTATATTTCAGAAATTTTGAAGGCAGATAGCTAATGTTGCTCGCCTCTTTCTTAAATGTTGAATCAAAACCAATGCCCAGTTGGGGCTGCTAGTAGCTTTCAGACTTTATACTCGTTCAAGAACCTCCAAGGGGAGAGCCAGAGATGTTAGTGGTGAGTCCCTTTAGACACATGCATCTCTCATATAATCCAGGCCTTGCTTGCAACCAGCTGTGGAAAGGGCAAAATTGCAAAAATTCAAAAAGCATTATAATCATAATGCTCAAGGGCATTTTATCCCCATTCAGGGGACAGAGGCTCACTCCTTCCTCACTATACAAACACCTGCAGATGATTTCCTGGTGTAGATTTACCAGAGCTCCATTTCTAACCCTTAGGGTAGAGAATAAGGTACTTTGTTACAAACCTTAAGTGCAGTGTCAACATGCTAAACCATGTCCCTGAGCTCTTGTTCCCTACAGCATGGAAGAAAATGACCCTTTAATGTGTACTCAGTCGAAAAAATATTTGTATTAAGATATTTCTCTGAGACTTCTGCGCTGGGAATTAAAGCTATATCTATACACATAAAATAAACAAACTGCCCTATGGCTGATCCGCTCATTTCAACTGTCTTAATGATCAATGTGATTGTTGCACAATCGATTCAACTGCAGCAATCAGTATTATTCACAAACTCCAGGAAATCTGGTGCAAATGAAATGGCTGGGATACTGAAAAGTGTTCTCACTTACCAGGTATTTGACTTGAGGAACTTTGACATACTAAAAATCATCAAATTTTCCTTATTGTTTTTGTACAATTTGTAATCTGATCTTTTTTTCCGTCAGAATTTTGGGTCTTTACATAATTGTAAATTCAAGATAATCTCTTTGAAATGTAATCACTAAAAATTTCTCTGAAATATTCTCAATAATTTATTATGATTTTTATCATGTGAAATACATATGTGGTTAAGGAAATCTGACATACTAAAAATCATCGACTTCTACTTTTTTTTTATAACTTATAATTTAATCTTTTTTGAGACAAAAGAGACAAAGTTTTGACTCTAATTTTTGAGTCAAGTATTGGGCCTCTATATAATTTGAAATTCAAGATAACCTCTTCAAAATCTAATCACTGATAATTTCTCTAAAATATTATCTGTAGTTTATTATGACCCTTACCATGTGAAGTACATATGTAAAACTCAGAGGAAGAATTCCATCCTAATTTCCAAGGGAGTGTATGCTAAATGTCTAAAAACACATTGTTTGGTTCACAGAAACTTAAATCAAAGTTCAATATCTTGGCGGGGGGTGGGGATCTCTTTGGAGAATTTTCTGTAGTATATATCACATGTAAACATGTCAAATTTGGCAGATTTCTCTAGCTACTTTTCTAATAATCAGAGACAGACAGCAACCTAAAAGGATTCAAAAATTCTTATATCTAGGTTTTTCAAAGATTGTCATGTAAGAAATTTTGATTTTGTTCTCTATGGTGAATATCAAAGAAATTAATTCTGATAGAAGCTACTTTGTTTGGTAAAAGTATACTGCAAACAAAAGGTCTCCAAGAAAAGCATGTAGTATAGGGATCTTTACTGGCTTCACAGTGAAGTTTTAACAATATCAAATGTCTCAAAGTCAAATGAATTCCAGGTGGACTGCTGTGATACTGAATGCAAAAGAGAAAAGAAATATATGTAGGTCTTCATGAAAAATTGTTTACTAATTATGGTATATATATAATTGGGGCTTTTCTGCTGAACACACAATGCTATCCTCCAAGGAAAGTTGGATTTCTCTATTAAAATACAGGAGAGGCACAGTATACTAAGTTCACAGAATATCTGTATTACCAATTCATTTCTACCAAAAATGAATTGTATTCCTTGTGGAATACAAGGAATGCATTCCTTTAAGATAGCAGTTGTAAACTTTTTGGTCTCAGGATCCATTATACTTTCTGAAAACTACTGAGGAACTCTAAGGAGCTTTTGTATATGTAGGCTATATCTTCTGATATATACTCTATTAAAAATTAAAACGGGTTTTATTTTTTTATTTTTTAATAAGATTTTATTTATTTATTTATTTATTTATTTGGGGAATGGTATTAAGCACAAGCAGGGAGAGAGGCAGAAGGAGAGAACAGATTCCCAGCTGACCAGGGAGCCTGATATGGGGTTCATTCCCAAGACCTGAGCTGAAGGCAGACTCTTAACCAGTTGAGCCATCCAGGTGCCCCCAAACTAAGGTTTTAAAACAGAAGAATATCTAAGCACACATCCCGTTACCTGTCAGAGTGATGACATAATCACTTATGCAAACTTTGGAAACTTCACTGACCAAGTGTGGGAGAAGGGAAATGGTAAACAGATGTCTCACTAAGAGTGTGACCTCAAGGGGCACGTGGGTGGCTCATTTGTTTAAGAGTCTGACTTTGACTCAGGTCATGATCCTGGAGTCCCAGTATCAAGCCTTACCTAGGACTTCCTGCTCCGTGGGGAGACTGCTTCTCCTTCTGCCCCTACCCCCACACATGGCCTCAATCTCTCTCTCTCTCTCTCTCTCTCTCATAAATAAATAATCTTTGAAAAATAGGTCGACCTCAAGACTCCCTGAAAAGATCTTGGGGACCCCCAGGTTTTCACAGACCATACTCATTATGAGAAATATTGTTCTAAGTTCTCTTTCTCTCACTTGTCAAAGAAAAATAAAAAAATCATCATTATCACAAAGATTTGCTTGGAGGGTCAAAATAAAATGATGTCACATAAAGTGAAAGAGTTTCATTAATTTTGTGTTACATAAATACAAGCTTCTACAAGCTTTAGATTTATTAGTTGAAAAAATGGATATAGCAATACTTGCCTTTCAGGGTTTTTGTGAAAATTAGTATTGATGTCTGTCTAACTCAAAGTAGGAATTAAAAAATTGTAAGTCTTGACTAGTTTATTCAGCTTATTTTTAAGTTTTCATTAATTATGAAGCAAAGTTTTAAAAAATATATAATTATTGGGAAAAATTTTTTCTTCCTATACCATAATGATAATATACACAGGAAATGTATAAGTAACCATCACAGGTTATTGTTGTTGCTAGCCAAAATGTTCTGAATGTTCTGTACTAAATACTGAAAGAAATATGAAGAGTCTTCAGGTACAATCCTGAAAAGAAATGAAGTTTATTGGACATAATTAAACATTAATATAATGTTCATACAAAGTGTAGTAGGCTGTAATACCTGAGATGATCAACAAAGGCTTCCTGGAGATTATACCATTTGTGGTGGACGGAAGGAAGAGATATGTGGACAGGTGACACTGCCAAAAGTTGAGCAATGGACCTTTCAGTAGGAGGGAATCACCTGAGCTGGAATGCTATGAATAGGTCAGGGTTGCAGGCATTCCCCGCTCCTCACAAATCCTAGATGAGCTGATAGCAATAGAATTGGATTAGAGGTTTGTGTTAGCAGCAGTTAAGTTTCCTCAACCCCATAAAGTTTAGGAGATTGCTTCTCTTCACCCCAGAGGATATAGGTTTTCCTTCTGGAGATGCTTGGTCAGAGAAGCTCTTTGTGGGTACAAGCTACAAGGTGCTACTCTGAAAATAGAGGGATTCAATTCATGACTGCGTTCTGAAGACTGACAGCCCCACCCCTGCACCTACACCCTGACCCTGGCATCCTAAACAATATCAGTGATGCAAAATAATGGCTCTAAAGAAATGAATTATGGATACTGAATTTGAATATCTACCAAAAAATGGCTGATTCCCTAATTAACCTATGGAAAGACCCATCAGTCAAGAAGCCCACCCAGCTACACAGAGTATTTGAATTTTTAGCATCTTGCTCTTAAATTTGATTAGTGATCTGAAAAACAGTGATTACTAGACATCTGAGAATAGCCTCTACTATGTAAGATGAAAAGCACGCCTCCTTATACTTTGATAGCTAGATAGGTAGCAATATGACATGTGATGGATGGATGGAGGGATGGGTGGATGGATGGATGGTTGGTTCATGGATAAATAAATAAACAGATGGTCACAGAATTCTGGAATCAGACTGCTTCAGCTAAAACACTGGTTCTGCTCTTTGCTGAGTGATCCTCAACAAGTCACTCAGATCTTTAAATTCTAATTTTCCCCATCTGTGAAATGGGGATAACAACAATTTCCATCTAATAAAGGTGATGATTACATGAAATTAAGTGTTTTGGGAGCACCCAATATATATTTTCATTACAACTGACTGAAACATGGTAGGATATGCTTGAGAATCAGAATGTTTCAGGTTGGTTGAATTACTGGGAACATAAAGTGGAAAAAGAATATGGAGCAAGCTGGTCAGATATGTTGACTATTACACACCACCATAGTGTTAGGATACATGAGAGTTCTTTATAGCAAAAAATGTTTACTCTTGCCACCCAGCAAAGTTTCTAAGGGTCATTTTCTCACATCCTTTGCCTGGAACAAGAAACACCCCTTGACTCTTGAATGCACAGTGTTTGAAAAGACCATAATGGCCTCATATGTCTCTCTAAGTACATTTGGTTGTTGATTTTACGTTGTGAACACTCAATAAATGTAAAATTAATATGTGATTAATTAACAACAGTGAAAAGCCTCTTCTCCCCCTTGCACAAATAGTGATTCATAGCTCTTTCAATCTACTCAGGGTCCCTTTCCAAGCCTCAGAAGGTTGGATATTGTGGCAATTAATTGTTTAAACACATTATGAAGGATTATGATGAGAGGCAAACATAAAGTGCAATAAACACTTGGTAACCAATTTATTTTAATAGCAGTTTCTCTGCCAAGCCAGCAGATTTTTCTAGGACATCACTCCCTTCTATATTCAGCTAAGAAAGATCAGGGGAATTTCCTTATAAATGGATCTACTCATCATTCCCTACACAGTCATGAAAAGCCCACTACTGGACCATTTATATGGCCTGGCTAAAAGAAAAGTTAAGCTTCTTCAACTCTTTGGAGCATCAAGGAACTAGCTTCCTATAACAATGTAATTAGGCATTTCATTAAAAATATCAGCAAGGGACAAAGAAAGCAGGAACTGACACCAAGGAAGATTAGATAACACTGCCTAATAGGAGAGCTTTTATTCATGAATGATTGAAGGCTTTAGATACATGTCTCTTTCCTTAGCAGAATGTCATCCTTAGAACAAAAATAGTAGCAGGAGAAAGTATAGCATTCGGTTAAATCAATCTCAGATTCTTCCTCAAAAAGATGTCATCACAAATTGATTTTCCACGAATAGCTTAAGTCTTTGCAGATACTTAGGCTCCTGGGTCTCAGGTTTTCCTGCCCCAGTACATTTATTTTTCCCCAGAGAACTTTTGAAGGGGAGGGGAGTTGACATAGATTTAGAGCAGACGATGCTTAATGGATGATTAGTTACCAAGACTGTAGGCCTAAAAATGCATTTTATTCAATTTCATTCAGAAAATTGTGTGGAAAAGCAACTAATGAAAGATTTCTGCCTTGGGTGGGCTAATGCAATATGTATTCGTATATGCCGACACACACTATGTGTGTGCCTGCCTGTGGAGAGTCTCCCAATCTTCAAACACTGATTTTCTATAATTGTGTACATTTCTCTCACGACCAAAAATTTAATAATACATGTGCACAGATAATTGGAAAACTTGGTGAGCATCTGTCCTATACAAAATTCTCTATACCCGTACAGAGAGACTGGACAAATATTGTCTTGCTAAGAATCAGGTTAGAACTGAACACAAGTAAGTTATTATAAAGGAATAGTCTTGATTGCACTGTATGAGTTTTATTGAAAATATTGTACTCTACAAAAATTATAAATTGCATGGAATAAGAAAGTCCATTTCAAGAAAGTTCCTCTTTTCCCCAGCCCCAATAATCTTTCTGTGCTCAAAACACTAAAAAATAATAACATGTTAATTTAAAAAAAAGTGAAATAACAACAAAATGGACCCAAGTAGGTTAAGTATGAGGTGGTAAGATGTGAAATTTGTAGCAACTGTAGTTGCAAACTTTGTTTCTTCCATAGCTGGGCCTCAGTTCATTAATATCTTGTTCTATTTGCCTGCCCCTGGTTTTTGCTAATTTTTAACATTTAGAATAGTAATCTGTCTTAATATCATATGTTTATCTTTATTCATAATGATTTTTGAAAACGTGAAAAACAGAGGTGGTTCCCTGAAATTTATGATTGTTGAAATTTGACAGAAAGAGTGGACCAAACTTTGCAATCAGGCCTCGGGGAGCCCTAGATTCTAAGCAAAGCCTTCATCCTTGTTAATTAGCCGCCCAATGCTGACAGGACTTCTATGCAGAATGAATGGCTTGTTTTAAAACAGAGCTGCATAGGTGCACGTGCACACACACACACACACACACATACACACAATATTTTTTATGCAACTGACTGTTTTAGAAAGCCTAGAATTTTTCAAGACAGTTCTGATTTCAAATATCTTATCCATTGTTAGATTATATCTGACCATGTGTCCAAATATGGCTACTCTATAATTTGTGTGTTTTTATTACTGAGATAGAGCCTGCTGTACACCTGAATCCAATAGTCACAGATTGATAAATTGTTTGAAAATCTTTGATAATATTTCTAAACAAATATAATGAATAGTAATGACTTAAAGGTCAAAAACTCTTAGCCACTCTTGTATTTTCTAACATTCCTCTGCAAGTCAATATTAAACAAGACTAAATATACATAGCATGTTTTAGAAGATGATTTCAAAATAAGAAGCATTTGGGGTTTGCAGAAAATCATCACATGTCACATTATTCTTTTTAAAAAATGCTTGAATGCAAATATGAGTTGACCTATACTTGATGATCCATTTTGATTTCATTATCCAGTGCCTTAACGTGGGAGACACTGACAGTCCAACAATTCATTTTCTGTTCTCTTTTCAGATTTCTTTTATTTTTAATTTGGAGAAAGAAAATGGCATTTTATTTCCTGCTTTCTATGGACTCAAAAGTCATAAAATTGTAGAGGAGAAAAATTGTCAAGTTTTTAAAGGTTAAATGCCTGGAAATTAGAGTGTCTGAAAGGGCAGACTCTGAATGGATTCAGTACTGAAAAGTAGATAGTACTGAAGAGCAAACTCAAAGATGAGTATTGAACAAAAAGATTGGGCAAAGGTAAGTATGTAAAGACAGACTCAGTGACACCCTTCCAGGGATTTCTTTTGGCATTACGGTTGCATTGAGCTGCACAGAGTATGCACACCTATTTGACCACACAATAGAGAAATGCAATCATGATTTGAAGTGGCCCATTAACTCTAACGGGGAAATCTTCAGTAAGGTAAAACGTCCCTTTCCTACTGCCCCATATCTTTCCTTTTGAATTACAGAAAGGGAGCTCTGTAGGGGAAAAGAAAATCTCAGGACATCAGGCAGAAAACAAGCTACTAATTGCCGAGGGAAGCAGAGTTAGTGCACTGTTTGAATTTCCCAGAGAACTATCTAGAACAAGCTCTGCAGATAGGTTTCAATGTAGGAAACATGATTTCCTGGCAAAGAAGGTGGATATTTTCTGTTCTTATCATTCCTGAAAACAGTGGGGAGCACAGGGAAGAAGAAAAGAAGATTACTCCTTGTGGGACTCATCAAGCATGAAGTTTCCCTCTTCCCCCATGAAAATACAGGCTCAGGAAGATTTCTCTAGAGCAGATTTCTACCTCCAGCTATCTTTGTAAAACAGAGTCATTGGGATGCTTAGGAACTTAGTCTATCCTGGCAATTCTGCACATTTGTTTGGGTCCACCTGTACTCTGCAGTCGGTCCTGTTCCTTTTCCCTTATCAGTACTGAAATCACCCTTTGTGAGTATTTTAAAACTATCAAAAAAACAGTGATTTTTCCCAAGAGTTAAAGACGCTGGAAGCCACTAAAGTATAATTTGGTGCAAAGCTGTCACCTTATGAATCTTTAAGCAAATTCGTGCAGAAAATGTGTAAATACCCATTTAATGAGCCAGATGTTTCTGGTGTCTAAACTATTCCTAGGGAATAAAAGGAATCTTTAGGACACATTGAATTCCTTCTGCATATTCCAAAGCACCTACCTTATTCCCTAGGAATAATAGAAATATTCATGTAATCTAAATTAATTAATACTGACAAGTTGGGAAAGAAGACCTCCAAAGATGTTTATCAGCATCATCAACAGAAACAAGATTTAGAAAATCTGCTCTGTGTGGGAAATCATGCTCCACAGCACCCTGGAGAAAATAAAATAACATACGACACAGCGCCTGGCTTCAAGAAACTTGTTATCTAGGTGAAGATAACAATAAACATCTAAAAAGATAAATAACAACAACAAAGAAAGGACTACAAATTACATGTATAATAGAGGTACTATGATATTACGATTTATAATAATAAATATATATTTGGTCTGTGTCCCCATTTCTAGCACAGAGCTCCTAGGACCATTGGGATTTCTTAAGTGATGAGAGGTAAAAAGTATCTTTTGTTTTGTTAATAAGATGACTTTTGGAAAGCACCTAAAGATAGGGGTTGGTTGCCAGGAGAAACTACCAGGGAATTTACTTTCAGTCCCACCCCATGATTTCCAGAGAGGGGAGGAAGTGTTGAGTCAATTGTCAGTGGCAATAATTTAACCAATCATGCCCATGTAATGAAGCCTTTCTATAAAAACCTAAAAGGAGGGGCCTTGGGTGGCTCAGTCATTTAAGCGGCTGCATTCAGCTCACGTCATGATCTTGGAGTCATGGGATGGAGCCCCACATTGGGCTAACTGCTCAGTGGGGAGTCTGCTTCTCCCTCTACCCCTCACCCTGCTCATGCTCTCTTTCACTCTCTCTCTCTAATAAATAAATAAAATCTTAAGCAAACAAACAAACAAACAAACAAAAAAACAAAAACAGACCTAAAAGGATGGGCTCAGAGAACTTCCAGGATGGGGAACCTGAACATGCTACCATGACCCAAACTCCATGAAGACAGGCTCTTTTGTTCCAGCCTCACCCTGTGTATCTCTTCATCCGACTATTGTTTCATACTCTTTAATATCTTTTGTCATAAAGCAGTCACCTAGTGAGTAAACTAGTTTCTTGAGTTCTGTGAGCCATTCTAGCAAATTAACCAAACCCAAGGAGAGGGTCCTAAGAACCTCTTATTTATAGCCAATGGGTCAGAAGCACAAATTACAACCTAGACTTTTGACTGGCATCTGAAGTGGGGGCAAGCTTATGCAACTGAGCCCTTAACTTATCAAATCTGGTGCTATCTCTGGATAGACAGTGTCAGAATTTAGCTGAATTGCAGGACCCCCAGATGGTGTTAGAGAATTGCTGGGTGATGTGGGGAAAACCCCTACACACTGAAATTGGGTGCAAAATTTCAAGTACAGAGAAGTAACTTAAGAAATAAGAATAGTATAAAATACCTCAATTGGAAAGGACCTTAAAAATCTTCTAGCTGAATAACTTATTAATACTTGAATCCACTTTAAAGGTAAGAGTTCACATTTACTAAATGTGTGTTATTGCACCAGGCACTGTGCAAAGTATTTTGAACATACACATTGAAAAGATTATATTCATTATTCACATAAGTTCACGAGGTGAGATTTTTTTTTCAAAATGAGGAAATCAAAATTCAGAAAAATTAAATAACTTGTCCAAGATCCCACTGTTGGCAAGGGACAGAACAGTGATCCAAACTCAGCTCTTTCTTGTCTAAGGCCTGTGCCCTCCATTGAGGGTAACAGACTTGCCTTGCAAGTGGTAACAGTCTTGGATCCCTTCCCCAGTTATGGAGACTCAACACTTTCCCAGCAGATTGTTCTATCACTGGTTGCTGGGACCCTAGTAAAGGTTTCACAGAGGTGAATGTTTGTGAAAGAAGGAAGTGAAGAAGTTCATGAAAAAGATATTAATCAAATTTAGAAGAGCCGAACCACACATGTGGTCTGTGGCACACAGATTTATACTCTAGCTGCAAAGGCTTTAGAAGGAGTTCAACTTTGAACACTCGAAGTCAGCCCTGGGTTGCTAAGAACTGCTGATTAAGAATTCTGGTTTGTTTGTTTGTTTTTGTTTTTTTAGATTTTATTTATTTATTTGACAGAGAGAGAAAGAGAGAGAGAGAGTACAAGCAGGAGCAGAAGCAGAGAGAGAGGGAGAAGCAGGCTCCCCACTGAGCTGGTAGATGGGTGCGGGCTCAATCCCAGGACCCTGAGATCATGACCTGAGCAGATGCTTAGAAGGCAGGCACTTAACCTACTGAGACACCCAGGTGCCCCAAGAATACTGTTACTGTTTTTAAAGAACTTTGCTTCTGTGACTTTTTAACAGATAATTAAAAGATGGAGGAACCCAATAGGAGGTGAACAATATAATCCAAAGAGCTACAAATGTAGGTTTAGAGAATTTAAATTCATTATTTAGGTATGAAGTGGTAATTATTGACCATCTGACCAAAGTCCTTTAGTTCTAGAATTTGTTTTCTACCCAACGATTTATCCTATACCCATAGTTCTCCCTCGAGTTTTATCTTTTTCTCTAAGTCATTGGTTTATTTAATTTCAAAGAATACTAGATAAGCCAAAGTAATGATTCCACAGATGTATAAGTGTATCCTGAGATGAGGAAATTACGGACATTTCTATAAAGGAGCAAATGGAAGGGGAGCAGTTGGTTGGTTGTATACAGATGGGTTATTGGTTGGAATAAACTTCATCTTCTCTCTCTTTTTTTTTTAAACTAAACAATATGGTCTCTTTTATTGCTTTGTGAACAATTAGCGAAAGAGCATAATTCTTGATATACTGGTCTTTGATAGTCATCACTAAATCTATGATTCAAAGTTGTTGTTTTTTTTTTCCAACCTCCTAGCAATGTGGCATGAATCCTTATGTGAGTCCTACATGTAAGGAAGCCTTCACATGCTTCACAACCTCATGCTTCCCAGCCTTCAAATGCTTCACAGCCTCATGAAAAAAATATACATATATGATATGAACTCTAACTTTGTGGGGGGTTTTTCTACAAATGCGAATGAAAGACAATGTTTTCCATTACAATCCTTCCCTCATTTTGTTAGGCTTTTCTTTGTAAGACCCAATTCAGACTGGCTATGTAAACTAACAGGGCATGTAATGGTAGAGTATTTGAAGAATATTTATATAAACAAGAAAGATAGGATTATTGATTAAAATATTTTAAAAAAATCACACCATTTCATTGCTCCAAATAACAATGGACTCGCCACTCAATTCAGAGAACGTAAAAATTTCCTGATGCTGCATTACACGTCTTGCATCATCTGACCATTCCACATGGATTTGGGCTAGTTATGGAGGATCTTTTTTTTTAAAGATTTTATTTATTTATTTGACAGACAGAGATTACAAGTAGGCAAGAGAGGCAGGCAGGGAGAGAGAGGAGGAAGCAGGCTCTCCACGGAGCAGAGAGCCCGATGTGGGGCTCGATCCCAGGACCCTGGGATCATGACCTGAGCCGAAAGCAGAGGCTTTAACCCACTAAGCCACCCAGGTGCCCCAATTATGGAGTATCTTAACTGATAATATATACAAAGGTTCTTTAAGGTGAAACAGAAAAATAGAGGTTAAAAGCTAGGGACCTAGAATCCATTAGATCTTGGTTAAATTGTAGCCTAGTATTTGCTAGTTTAGTAACCGTAAGCCCATCAAACTGTCTAAGCCTTGTTTTCCTCACTAAATGGGGATAGTGATTCTACCTTTTCTATAAGGTCATAAAGAAGATTAAATAAGATAATAAACTTAAGTACAGAGCTCAGTGGTTTGTTTTATGTTCAGTATGTGTTCTGCTTCACTTTTGTAGGCTATACTATTGTTGTTGGGATTTTTTTTCTCTGATTCCTCTTCTATTTGCCCTTGAAGTTCCATCTGACCATAGTACTATTTTGTCATCTTCCTGGATGGTCAAATTCAGTAAATCTCCCAAGACTCAGCTCATTTACCACCCATATCACTACATCTGTCAGTCTAACTAGAAGTTAATTCTCCTTCCTCAAAGGCATGAACATTGTTATTGTTAGCAACCAACATTTGCACTTAATTCTTACAGGTTTATTTAGGTATTATCCTTTCATACATTTCTCAGCTATATAGCAAGCTCCTTGAAGGCAGGTGCTGTAACCATTTCCACATATCTAATTCAGTTTCTCCCACAGAGTCCCAAACAATTAATATTGGTTGTCTAATCAACATACAGCAAATCCCAAGTACCTTCCTCATTGCATCAAGTGGCTATAAAATGTGATTAGCTAACATTTATTGTATGTTACTAGTAATGTTATGTCCCAGGCATTTGTTCTAAACACTTTAATGTTTTATTCCTTCGATCCTCACATGACTCTGTGAAACAGATATTTTTAAAATCACTTTAGAGTTGAAGATATTGAGGCACAGAAGCTTAAGAGCTT
Organism: Mellivora capensis; assembly: GCA_004024625.1. Lineage (NCBI taxonomy): Eukaryota > Metazoa > Chordata > Mammalia > Carnivora > Mustelidae > Mellivora > Mellivora capensis. The sequence goes on from PISX010011107.1 coordinate 66,753, forward strand.
TTGCTAGTGTAAAATGATAAAATATATACATACACATGTTCATCTCTGCCCCAGTTCGTGGCATAGAACTTGTAAAAACTCTTGTAATTTCCTAAGTAATAAGAGCACTAGGAGCTCTTGTTCTAATATTTGGTCCTTGATTCCAGTTCCTGACACAGGGCTCCTAAAACCCTTGGAATTTCTTAGGTGATATGAGTGTCTTTTGCTCTAATGAGGCAATTTCTGGTGGGCTTCTGGGAAGCATCAGGATGGGGGCTATTCACCCAGAAAACCAAGACATGATTAAAAGCTTGGAACTTTCAGTCCCATCC